>QFEN01000239.1:0-65612 GCA_003316125.1 Auricularia polytricha
CCCGTCTTACACGGGATATTATGTAGGTCGGGTGACCCGTATACTACGGGATTTGTCACTGAAGGGGCTCGTGGCTCGTATGCTTCCTATTGTTTGCTCTTGTTATTTCCTTTCGCTATTATACTTACTGAATCCTTTGATTGCTTGGGCCAGCGCCCCATATTCCATTGTTACTGTCTCATTTACTTATCCGTTTGCACAAGAACACTTGAGTCTATTTAGTTCACACAGTTCCCGTACTTGAACCTCAGACGTTTGCATTCACGTGCAATGACTGAGGTAAGACCAGTTGTTACTTTACATTTTACCTTTACTTATATCACGTCAGAGCATCTGTTTATCACAGGTAAAATACCAAGACGTTTGCATTCATGCATGAAAACTGAGAGCATCTGTTGATCACAGATCCATGTGAACTTGTATTAATCTTTCAGGTTATGAGCCCTGCACTCTAATAGCCTTATGTCTCATGTTTTCCTGCCGAAAAGCTGCATATTCACAATGTCTACTACTGTGCCTGTCACAGTGGATACCCTGCCTACTAATGTGCCCAAACTCGACATTAAGGGCACTAAGTGGGCAATATTTTCCTTGCGTTTCCAAGTCGCCATCGAAGCCAAGGAATTGTGGAAGCAATTCAACGGGACCAACCCCAAACCCATTGGCCTGCCCACAACGTCCAGAGGAATGACTACCGTATCTCCTCCTGACCCTGTCGCACTTGCTCAGTGGCAGAAAAGTGAAAACCTAGCAAAGCATTTGCTTACCCAGCGCATTCCTGACTCTACTGCGTTACGTGTACGGAACTTGCCCAATGTTGTCGCAATGTGGACAGAGATCGTGCAAGAGTACACCGAGAAAGGTGCCTATGTGCAGACCGACCTCTGAACAAGATTTTTAGAGTCTAAGTGTCCCACTGGGGGTGATATACGCACGTTCCTTGATGATCTGCATGCCAAGTGTGACGAGCCGTCAGCAGTAGGAGTCCTCATGGAGGAAAAGGATTACCGGTCTACTATAATTCAGTCCCTTCCAACCACCTTGTGAGTTTTGCCTCTGGATAACTCGCCACTGCTCGACTCTATAGCCCCACCCAAATCATTGACCCTGATATCCTCATCTTGCTGATTATTGAGGAGTCTGAATGTTGCAGCAGAAAGGATGCTCGTACGACGTGTAGCAACCATGGTACCAAGACTCATGGCACTGATGAGGCTATGGCAGCCACAGATTCGCCATCTCGAGGTTGAGGAGGCAGGGAAGGCAATAGAGGCTCTCACCGAGGAGGATGTGGTGGTGGTAACAGACCATGCCCACCATGCTGGAACTGTGGATCACGTGAGCATTTTAAAGCCAGTTGCCCCGAACCCGAAAAATCATCTGGTGCCCACGCTAACACAACCAGAGGCTCTGCAAATGCAGCAGCCGACGAAGACTCAGAAGACGATGCTGTCTTTGCTGTGGACTCAGAATCTTCCTACTCCATCCCAGATCTCCTTTCCATCCCAGATCTCCTTTCCATCAAGTCATCGGATGACGATGCTGACAAACGAGCAACCTTTGTCACTAGTGACAAAGATTGGTTCTCAGAGATTGATGAGGAAGACTCACCTCAGATGAGTGACTGGGAGATTGAACCAGCAGCCCCACACAGTGAAAGCGACACAGACAGCTGCGTGGAAGTCGCAGCTGAAGTAGCCAATGAGCATACAGACGGCACCATTGTTGAACTCTACGACTCTGGCACAATGAGGCACATCTCGCCATATCGAGAGCAGTTCCAGACTTTAACCCCTATCCCACCTAAGACTTTTGCAGCCACAAATAAGCAGCGTTTTGATGCAACTGGAATCGGGGAACTCGTCATTGAAGTACCAAATGGAGTAGATGTTTCAAAACTAACACTCACCAAAGTCCTCTATTCTCCCGCCATTGGCTACACCCTCATATCCATTGGACGCCTTGATGAGCTCGGGTACTCCATCACTTTTGCAGACGGTACATGCATAATCTGTGATCCCACTGAGGAAATCGTGGGACAGATTCCCAAGTCTGGGCAAGGGCTCTATCGTGTTGTCCATCAATCCGGTGGTAACAGTACCAATGCTGCAGTAGAGACCATCACCGTTATGGAACTGCATAAACACATGGGGCACATCGCCCCATCTGTTGCATGCCGACTAGCCGAAAATGGGCTTGTTTCCAGCGTCAAGGTTGACTTATCCTCTGGGGAGACCACATTCTGTGAATCCTGCATATATGCCAAAGCGACACAGAAGCCCATAGCTAAGGTCCGTGAAGGAGAACGTGCCAAAAAATTTGCAGGCAAAGTCCATACCGACTTGTGGGGCCCCACACCTGTTGCTACTCTAGGGGGCCAAAGCTACTATATCAGCTTCACGGATGATAAGACCAGACTCACCTACCTCCATCTCCTGCGTCGCACGAGTGAAGTTTTCACCGCATATTGTGACTTTGAAGCCTGGTGCTGCACTCAGACCAGTGTCATGCATGGTATGTGATTCATACCATGACATGTGTGTATATAAGGTGATAAGGAAAGTATAATGAACTGTACTCTATCCTATCACAAAGTGACCCTATCATTTCTCCCTGATTCATTAGTTTGTTTTCTGATTTTTATGTCATAGACTCAATTCCCTATTTGTTTTCTATTTTGTTTGTTTGTATTGTGACTTTTATGTCTGAGGCCCAATTTTCTATTTGTTTCTGTTTGTTATGTGGTTTTTTGCTATCTTTCTATTTTTCTAGGCTTAGTCAGCCATCAGACTTTCTCATTAGCCACCTCACATGTTTGTAAGCATTTCATGTGACTGGGAAATAATCTGATTTGTAAGGATTCAACCTGACTCATCATGTTTTGTCATTGATCCATCATGGTTTGTAAGATATTCAGCCTGACTCATCATGTTTTGTCATTGATTTGTCATGGTTAGTAAGACTTGAAACCTTATTTATAATCCACTTAGTGAAGAGAATGACTCATCTCACCAAAAGGCTTGGTTTGTAAGCACACTCTTACCAATTCATGAAATGACTCATGTCTTTTATTCATCATGCTTTGTAAGACTACACTGTATTTGTAAACTACTTAGTAAACAAGCTGACTCAACACACCAAATGGCTTGGTTTGTAAGCACATTCTTACCAATCCATGTGATGAATCATGCTTAGTAATCTGGTCTCTCAAAAGGTATAAAAGGAGCCCATTTTGCACCCATGAAATATAACTTCCCACTTTACACCTATCACACTATTTGAGAGTGAGATCAGGCAAGACATAGATAAGTGCAGGCCAACGAGTTGCCTTGAAGTAAGACTAAGACACATTGATCATTAAGTTACATAGTACCTTACAGGGGTTGACTATATAACACTTCTTTATTGCTATCTAAGCTAAGCTTTACGTGTATCAGCCCTCTCTTTTACAGGAAGAGAGACTTGAACAAGGAGAACACGACCAAGTTGAAACAGACTTTCATAGGTTGAGACACAACCTACTAGGGTGTAACATACCTAACAGATACTTCCTATACAAAGGAACCACAGACACATCCAGGAGGACATTTTCTTTCAACAAGAAGGTAATCTAATTACTCTTTGACCACCCACAAACACCATGTTATCAACCGAGAAGTGGAAAATCCATTGACCGTGAACTTGAGGAGCTGGCAACTATTTGTCTTATCAAATTGTAGTTGTGATTGTCACTGCATTTTACACGCTTTTCATATAAGACCCTCAAGTAACAAGACACCGGGGTGGCGAATACCTAGGCAAGGAGTTTGTGAACAATCTCAAGGCTGCTGGAACTCAGCAGAAAATCACCGTGCATGACACCCCACAGCATAACGGGGTGGCTGAGAGGCTTAACCACACTTTACTAGTGAAGGTTCGAGCAATGTTGCACGAAAGTGGACTCCTGCGTACCTTGTGGGGAGAAGCTGTTTGACATGCTGTTTGGTTGAAAAACTGAACCCCCACCAAGGCACTTGATGGTGGTACTCCCATTGAGGCAGCCACTGGAAAGAAGCCTGATCTCTGTCGTATCCGTCCCTGGGGATCTCATGTCTGGGTGCACATCGAGAATGGAAGCAAACTCGGTGGTCGAGTTGCTGAAGGCCGTTGGGTAGGCATTGATGATGGGAGCGAGAACGGGTGCAGGGTGTATTGGCCTGCCAAGCACTCGGTATCTGTGGAACAAAATGTCTATTGGAACCCATCTGACATTGAGCCGTTACACCGCGAGGGAGAGGAAAGTGATAACATACCTAACACAATGATAACACCCACATTACAGACCCCCATAGTACCACCCAGCATGCCAGAACTAGCCCCACAAATTCCACAAGTACCCCCTCCTTCCAAAATCCCTATCCTCACAACTTCTCCAATACTCGACATGGTCGCTAAACGAGTCAGGAAACCAAGTCAGCGTGTACTCGATATTATGAATGAAACAGGTACTGTACCAAGAGGTATCCAGTTACTGAATATCCCACCTCAAACCGTTGAAGAAGCAGCGAATGAGGGAGAGAACACCGTAGAACAGCTCATGGCCATACTTTAAGATTCAGACGATGAACTTTGCTCCCTTGATCATGCTCTGGCGATTTGGGAGAAGATAGCAGAGGCAGAGGCCCTCGAACCGAGCACTCTAGCAGAGGCAAAGCACCGTCCAGACTGGGTGCAATGGGAAGAAGGTATAAGAGAGGAGTTAGCAACTCTGCAAACAGCAGGAACCTGGGAACTTGCAGACTTACCTGTGGGAGCTAACCTTGTAGGCTCCAAATGGGTGTTCCACACAAAGAAAGATGCTGCAGGGAATGTGGTGTGTTACAAAGCCCACCTTGTCGCCCAAGGTTTTTCCCAAGTACCCGGTGTTAATTTCTTTGACACATATGGACCTGTTGTGAACCTATCATCCATCAGGATCGTCCTCGCCTTATCCGCATGCTTAAATCTAGAGCTGCATCAAATTGATATCAAAGGAGCATACTTGAATGGTAAACTCACCGACAACGAAGTAATCTATATGTGTCAGCCTCCTGGATTTGAGTCCGCTAAACATCCAAATCAAGTATGTCACCTCCGCAAAACCTTGTACGGCCTGAAGCAGAGTGGTAGACGCTGGTACCAGAGACTTGTGGAGATTTTAGTGGAAAAGCTAGGTTTTACGCAGTGCGCTGTGGACCAGGCTGTTTTCCACAGGAGGAAGAAGAGTGGAGAGCATACCATTGTAGTTGTGCATGTTGATGATTGCACACTCGCAGCTAAGTCAATGATGATATAAGTGAGCTGAAGAATCAAATCAGGAAGCATGTTGAAATCACCGACCTCGGCAAACTCCACTGGCTACTTGGAATTGAAGTCACATGAAATCATGATGAATGAACCATTTCCTTGTCGCAGCGATCATACATTGATTCCATCATTTGTCATTTCAGCTTCGAAGATCTCAAGCCAGTCTCCAACCCCATGGAACCTAGCACCAGACTCCACTCTGGCCAATCACCTTCCACAGGTGCCGACTTTGCAGCTATGCGACATATCCCCTACCGAGAAGCAATCGGCTCACTTATGTATGCATCACTCGGAACATGACCAGATATCTCTTACACCGTAACAACGATCTCTCATTTCTCCGGCAACCCGGGAATGACTCATTGGGATGCTGTCAAACGCATCTATCGGTATCTCCTAGGGACAAAGGACTTAAAGTTGACCTACAGTGGTGTTCAAGGAGCGTTAATAGGATACGCAGATGCGGATGGAAGCATGGCTGAGGACAGAAGAGCAATTTCGGGTACACATTTCTGATTGATGGTGGAGTGGTCTCATGGTCGTCCAAACGACAAAGTATCGTTTCCCTTTCTACCACAGAAAGCAAATATGTTGCAGAAACCCATGCCACAAAGGAAGCACTGTGGCTTCATTCACTCATTGGCAATGTAGTAGGAGGGTTTGGCCTCAGGGGCTTCAGTGAGAGGTGTCAGGGGTCTTCATAGGTGCCAAAGGTCCTTCATAGTCCATAGATAGCCATGTTCATAGGGTTAGGTCTTCATCCAATCCACCACCTCAGTGCTTTCGAGGTTGGTCCTGCTAGCTAGGTGTTTGAGTCCCTGGCCCACTCCAGTGAGTTATTTACCCCCATAACTACTCCTACCACGTTATTCTCCGATAACCAATCTGCTATTGCCCTCACCAAAGACCACCAATATTACGCTCGCACCAAACACATCAATATTTGTTTTCATTTCATTTGTTGGGTCATTGACAATGATAAACTTTGCCTAATCTACTGTCCTACTGTGGATATGGTCGCCGATACCCTAACTAAAGCTCTGCCATCGCCAAAGGCTAAGCACTTTGCCATGGAACTCAGACTACGTTCAACTTGAGGGAGAGTGGTGGAAATAGAGCAAGTGCGCCCGCAGTTGAGGCACGTCATTATTTGCTATTGTCTTCGTTCATTATGCCCAGTGGCTCGTATGCTTCCTATTGTTTGCTCTTGTTATGTCCTTTCGCTATTATACTTACTGAATCCTTTGATTGCTTGGGCCAGCGCCCCATATTCCATTGTTACTGTCTCATTTACTTATCCGTTTGCACAAGAACACTTGAGTCTATTTAGTTCACACAGTTCCCGTACTTGAACCTCAGACGTTTGCATTCACGTGCAATGACTGAGGTAAGACCAGTTGTTACTTTACATTTTACCTTTACTTATATCACATCAGAGCATCTGTTTATCACAGATCCACATGAACTTGTATTAATCTTTCAATAGCACACCAAAATAAGTTGACTACAATTGTAAGTTGAATCAAAGAAAATGAACAGAATGCACGCTAACTCATGTCAGTAGAAAAAGGTCGTTATCCTGAGTATATTGATGCAAAGCTCGAACTGAAATTTGAATGCACTGCAGAGCATCATTGGCATATTCCTGCAATCCGCACACACACCCCAAAAGGTCATCAACATGCTATCGCGAATGGGTGTCAGCGTGTCCGTCGATGCAATAAATGCAGCAGTACTGTCATTGTCTGCAGAATCCCACCATGCTATTCATGCCCTTGGTTGAACACTGCTTGCATCCTATGCATACAATAACTTCGATGTTGACCTGAAAAAAACAGTACACATTGTCAGTGAATCTGAAGACACACTGGTACACCTCACCTCTGGCTTGCTATTCCCACTGCAGCATGGCATCACATGCAAAGACTTACGGTACTCAATGACACTGTGGGAAAAGTCTCCACTCAACCTACGGCTCAATCCGTCAACCATCACAATGAAAGGGGGATGGAAGGACCTACTGCAGTTGCATCTGGACTCCTTGAATGCAGCTGGGTTGACTTGTAGAGACCACTTCAACTCATGGAAAATGCTTTCCGACCTAATCAACTATGGACCCCTATACTTTTGTCAGTTCAAGAACTGACTTAGCGATTCAGAAACAGTCGATTCTATCCCTGTCGTAAAGACACCTATTCTCACAGCACGTGCTATGCATCTTAGCAACTCCACAGTATCCAGAAACATAAGCTCAGTAGTAGAGCTGCTGCGACAGGGAGGGATTGAGGATCCAAACAAGATTGATGATCCAGACATGCCGGACATGTCAGAGTATGTTGTACTGATCCATGGTGACCTTGGCTCTGGGGAACATCTCCAGGCAGCCCAGCAATGATGGTCAATTGAGGACACACCTTGGAAGCGCCTTCAACATGTGGTTTTCATCCCCGGTTTGTTTCACTTGAAAATGGCCAGTGCAGATGCTATATGGCGCATGTTCCTGCAGCAACCGTCAGCACATGATGATGAAAATGTGTTGATGCACAATGTTGCAATTCTGCGACCAAAAGAAACAGGAATCTATGGATCAAAACCAGGTTTTTGCCACATGCATGAACTTGTCATGTACAATGGTATATGCTGACAACTGGATTGCTGGAGGGTTGAGGCAAAGAAGCTAAACCATCAGAGCCTTTGTTTGATGAGCTGAAAGCTGTAGTTGATCAGCTTGCACAGAATTATATTGACAATCATGGACTGCGGCAGACAAGGTCTGCAAATCACTCACAGCGGGATGAGCAATACAAAAACAGACTCCTCCTCAATAAATACTTCCTATTGTACGAGGAGCTCTCATATGCAATGAATTTGGGGGACATTGGCCGTGTGGAGACATGCATTGTTGCATGGATCTTGATATTCAAAGCTATGGGCAAGCATAAGTATGCGACACAAATGACTGATTTCCTGTATAACATCCACTTTACTTACCCAGAAGGGTTGAGGTAACACTACACCTTCCATGAGAGTGACAGAGAGCTAAATGATTGAGCAGGAAGGCAATCCAGTACCATATCCTTGTCAACCCAACTGGGAAGAAGGGTAAATTCCAGGCTGTTGACTGGTGCGTTGAGCTGAATAACCTGTTTAAAAAGGTGAGTCACTGTGCTGCGCTGTAATGAAAAATCACATACTAGTAGAACTAATTAGTCAACATAGGTGATCAATGGAGGAAAAGGTTCAAACCATACTGCAGACCATATTATTCTTGAATCACCCCTGGTTCAGATTTACCGGAACTTGCATCACACATTTGAGTGGAACATGATGCACACAAACATCACTAGTCGACATGCAGAGGCAGACATGACACAAACATTCAAACAGCTGTGTAAACACATAGCGGAGCATTCTCCACACGAACTTAAACTAGGACAACATAGTAAATACTCTGTTCCTGACCTGTTCAGCAAGGGCCAGGAACTATTAGATAAAATGGAGGACGGAGCTAATGTAGAGGGAGTTGAAGATGAACTCGAACCAACTTTGGAAGATCTGGTGGTAGAACTGGGCGTATAATCAATGTCAGTGTATCTGTGGCTGCTTCCTATGAATATAGTGTGCGGCAGGAAATCATGTCACATACTAAATTTTCCTTGTTGCCAGATGTTGTGATTCCAGTAGTGACACACCGAGAAGGGTGCATAGCGCATATGTGATTGTGCTCTATGGATTTATTTCATCAAAAACTAAAGACTTATGGCAAGAAAAACCTACTGTTATGTCCCTCAATATTACAGGCACTAAAATGGCTTGCTTTTCATGCTGTTGATGATTGAAGGGGAAGCTGAGGATTTGAAGGAGGAGCTGTGCTGTTGTTGACAGATGATGATTGGCATTGAAGAGGAGCCACAGTGAAAACTGGTGCAGAGGTAGGGACTGGGAAGAGATGGTGTATGATGGCAATGATATCACCACCAAACTTGTCAGAACCAGACCACCACATCTCTTTGTGGAGGTCTTGAATGGTAACAATTTTTTTGTGCTGTGCACAGTCCATGATACAATCTAGTATGGAGTCAGGCATCACAAGGCTGGGACCATAGTTGTGGAGGTTGGAATCTCCATATACTCTTTGGGTTGCTGCCTCTCGCCAATCCTCCAAAGACCCACACAGTTCAAATTCCACTGGTCCCATGGTACTGTGCTTTGAAAGACAAGAACGTTGAGGAACCTTGGGAAGTGTTGGTATAATAGTGCCGAAGAATAGGAATGTGTTTGGGTGATGAATATCACAGCAAGTCTCTGGTGGGACAGGTGCACAACGTAAACAGCCTTGTGGAAGTGATGGATCACAAGTGAAGTGATCTGGAGCTGTTGAAGAGTCATTGAAGTACATAAGACAATATAAGCGGTACACTTCTGCAGTGATTTCGCAGCTGCAATTGTGTCCTGGATACTGTCAAAAAAAACAAGGAATTTGGGTGGTATAGGATTGTTGTTCTTCCACCCATCGAGGATAAGAAACACCAAGTCTTGGAATGACGCAAGTGAGTATTTGATCTTCCGAACACAGAGCTTGATGTTAAACCAATCAATAGAAATTTTGACGGTTACAAGATTTTCTGTGCATATTTTAAGAAGGCATTTTGCATGGGCAAGATCACTGGATGCCAGTGTCGCGGATGCCATCATGAACAGCACATAGCATGGTAAGATGTAACATAAGCATTGCAACTCCTTGTACTCTGGACGGAACTCCCCCCATGATGTGATACAATGTGCTTCATCGAAGATAAATCCAATGATCTGCAAAGCAAACTCGGGTTTGCGCAGCAGTTTTTCTAACTCTTCTCCTGGCTTCATCAGCTGTTCTGGACTGACTATCACAACAAGGTACTTCATGTCTTTGATATCCTGACATGAATTGGCATTGTAGGTCACATAGTTTTTTTGATGTATAGAGCTACTACTCACATGGGCATTACTCCAGCTTGCTGTCTCTGCCAAAATTGATATACTTTGCATTCCAGCCTTTGCAAGTGAGTCCACATTCTGCTTTCCAAGTTGATTCAAAGGTGTCACAATGATCTGGAGGCCTTTCTTCAAGAGAAGAGGCAACCAGAATGACATAGTTTTCCCCAGCGACGTGCCAGCAATGCAGACTATATCACGGTCTTTCTGGAAAAAGGCTTTAGCAACTTTCATCTGCCAAAGACATGGCCGCTTGCCAAAACACTCTAGAGCGAGTACTCATAAGTCGCCGAAGCTAGGGGCTTCTGAATTGGCAGGCAGTTCAGGCATGTGGCAAAATAGAAGTTGCGCAGTTAAAGAATTGGTTTATTTAATATATATATTCCTTCCGGGTTGGTATTTTTTTATGCTCCGCACTATGTCGACAGTGTTCAGCTGCTGTGGCTGACAATGTTTACAAATGTTATCCGCCAGCCGCTGCTGAGAGGTTGGAGTTTATGCTTTTTGTAGCTTGGTGGCTGGGAACAGAAAGAGCTTAAGGCAATGCACGAGTGTGATTAGATACAAAATTGATTACGAGAGTCTGGGTTGTAAAGAGAGGTGTTTGGGCAAAAGCCCGAAGGGCTTTTCGGCCTGGCGCATGTGACCGAACCTAGGTTTTGAGGTTAGCTGTGATCCCATTAATGTAGGAGTGCAGCAATACAAACAGCAAAGCTAGAAACCTGCAAGGACTAGGAGGTGCACTTACTGGCAAAATGTTACTGCACCGGGGGCATTCTGATAGTGCTGCATGTGAATGGTTCAAGTATGGGGGAAGCTTGAATGTATGGGGCGATGACTGCTGCGTAATACGCAGGTAAAGCGTGAAAGCTTCTCCAGACCATCTGCCCATGGATTTGACAACATCAAATGGCACACCTCGTAGTAGGTACTCTAGTGTTCCTCCTATGCGAAGGCTATGACCTTTGAGATCCGGTAGCTGAGCCATGTGCGCGATGGTGGCAAGTCTCTTGATGACTGCGGCTTTAGAAAGTGGTCTCAGACCTTGGGGATGGCGCCAGGCGAAGAGATGGTCTTTGTTTTCGGCTGGGTTGATTTGGTAGTGATTCTTCAGAGCTGCCTTTGGGTCTGAAGATCCTTCCTGCGCCGCCCAATAGGCGTCTTCTCCGTCCGTAGGTGACATTTTCATACTTGGGATACAAAATTTTGTCACAGGTAGATCGTTTCGGTCAGACGTGTTACTGACACAAACTCGAGATATGAATTTTTCCTGCTCAGCATGAAATTGACTGATGGAGGGTATGGTAAATTCCCCAAGCCTCACTACAGCATAGAACGTAGTGGTGATGCAGGAGAAAAAGGCTGCGTCCAGAGGGTCACTGGGGTTGATGTGCACACGTATCTGTGAGAGTATGTCGGGGGTAAAAGGTACATGCTTGGATTATTTAGAAGGCACTGGGGCAAGGGCAGCCACACCATTGAGAACAGCTTTCAGTTCCTTTGTAGGAATGAGCCATAGACGACCGTGCAGTAGGTGCCATGCTCTCAGGGCTGCCACATAGTTGGTGAGGGCTGCACCTGAGTAGGAGTCCACACAGTTGGAAAGGAAGGCAAGGAGGAGGTTGCAAGAGATGGGACAACACTGGTTTTCAGGGATGCTAAGGGAGTCACAGTATACGTGGCACACTAGCAGTCCTGCTCCATAGGTTTCCTTGGTTGATTGTGCCCAGGAAGCACAGACAACTTCTAGGATGCGGTCAAGTTGTTTGTCCGATGGGACAAAGCTCAAAGCTTCCTTGGGCATGGTATCTGACCATGGTGTGGGACCTCCGTGAGGGAGCCATCTGCGCAGTCTTTCCCAGGCCAGGCAATGGGGTCTGAGGGGCGAAGACTTGGGGGTGAGACTGGGTTTGTATTGCTGGGGGATGGAAACCTGAGGTTGAGTGGTCTCGCTGATAGGAAGAGGAGCACTGAAGCAAGTACACGACCAACAGATACCAGTGGTCATGTATGGCATTGAAGATAATCTCGTCTTCTTCTGAGCTTGCTGCTCTAGCTCCCTCGAAGGCTTGCTGGCGAGTGAGGGTATGGTCAATGAGTTTGGTTGCAGAAGGGGGGTAACACCTGTTGCGGAATAGGCGGAGTTTGGAAGGGGTAAGGGGTGCTGTGGCATCAATGATGAGGTCTCTGGCATCTTCCGGAATGTGGGCTGGACGAAGTAGAAGGTGTTCTGGTCCATAGAGCCCTCTAGAGGGTCCATCCACAGGGTTAGATCTGCTCGTGACGTAAACTGTATGAATCTCAAAACATCGGGGTAGAGAGTGAATGAACTCATGGATATGACAGAAGACTTCATTGACCGCTCTATTCCGGTGTCTCCCTCTCCACCAACCCTCAACAACTCCCATGTTGTCACCATGGACGATGATACTGTCACTAGTGCTAGGGAGAGAGGCGAGGGTTCAGATGAGGAACTCGAATCCCATGGCTTCGGCCCAGCCGATGTCGTGTTTCCCATTACGGGCTGTCTGCCACCCAGGAACAAGTCTCCAGGCCCTCCAGAAGTCTCCGATGATGATGCCAATGCCAATGCCCAAGCTGGCATCAGAGAATGCGAGAGGGTTTGAAAACTCCGCTGGTGGGTAGATAGGGCGGGACACACCTCCTGATTGTAGCAGGTCTGTCCACCAGTCGAGGTCTGAAGCAATACCTTGGTCAGGACGGTGTGGAAGGAGCGGTTTTTGGCTGCAAATTGCAACCATTCATTTGAGGCTGGTGAGGTAAGCGCAGCCTTGTGGAGTGGCTGCACAGGCATGCATCAGTTTGCTATAAAGTTTCAGGACGTCCTGCAGGACATGAGTGGGCCTCTGTCTCCATATGTGGAGCGCCTCAAGGTATTTGCTAACCTTCGCTTGACTTAGCAATACTATACGGTCATGCAGATTCCATTGGAATCCAATATAGATGGTGGTTGGGCCAAATGGCTGGTCCTTTGTACGTTCCCACACGATGCCCAGATTCTCAGATGTATCGTCGATATCCTGGAGGTTGTGTGCGAACAAACAGTCGTGCTCTGATCTGAGGGAGTTTCCAGATAGATCCAGCAGGGGGCAGGAACAGTCTTCACTGAACTCCTCTATTGAGTTGTTATCAAAAATGCGGCCACCAAACCAAAGTCTGCTGCCCGTTTGGTGCATGCCCCATTGCACTAAGTCACAGTGCCAGTCAGCACGATTCTGATTGTACTTGTTATGCAAATGCTTATGTGTAGCACGTAACTGGAATAGTAGTTAGCACTGGACGACGGTCCAAGTGCTTATCAGGTCGGGATCGATGTTGATATATCTGGTAGCTGTTAAGCCGTTGGATTGCAACAGATAGGGATGGACTTCTGAGTTGACTAAGCAAGGAAGGGTTTCGCTGTTGACTGTGAAGTCAAAGCGAGAGATCAAGCTGATAGACTCGATGACAAATGGTCAAAGAGAATAAGAGTATCAACTTGAGGATAGCGATCCAAGAGAAAGGGAATCGTGATCAAGGAGACTCAAGAGAACGCTCAAGAGAATCAGTGAATAAGTCAATGTGAATCAGGTAAGATCCAGTAGAATCAAGTTAAGGAATAAAGTACAAGTGGATCGGCTACTTATAGGATAAGGTGAGTTCAGGGTAGGTCTACCGAACTAACAGTAAGGGTCAAGGGTAACTGTACATGAGGTAGCAGTGAGGTCAGGGTCATCAAGAAGTGTAAGGGTCCAACATGAGGTAGACATGTGGCCGAGGATCAAGGGATCAGACGAGGATTAGAGAAGTGTCCTGCTTCTATCATAGAAGGTCAGGGTCAATGGAGATGCATCAAGCATGGTGATGTGATGATGTGATGGGGTGAATGGTGTGAAAGGGTGACAAGGATGAAAAAAGGATAGGGGGCCCATGTTACTGTAACAGTACTCATCTAAATATTCTTTCCAGATTCTGACGAAGATGTGGTCATCAACCCATTTGTCAAGGGGTCCAATACCCTTATGACAGAATATTTCAGCACCTGCATCTGCGAGATGCCCGTAAGCGCCGGCTGAAGGTGTGGCTCCAAAGGCTGTACACATGTCTACACAGAACTCGTTGTCAGAGATGCGGACCACGGCTGCGGGCCATTGAGATGGATGCAAGGGAATAGTTCGATAAGCTCCTGCAATGTTGCGAGTGGCTGCTTCTGAGTTCAGAGGAAGTCTTGAGATGAGTAGGTAAACAATAGAAATTTTTCCCCAGGTAGTAGGGAAATCTGTAGCGTCAATGAATGAATTAACTGAAGGGTTGGGAAAAGATGGTTCAGGGCTATGCAGGAAGGAAAAATTCTGAACGAGTCTGAATCTGCCTGGTTTGCCAGGCTTTGGGATAATTGAAAGCGGAGATGACTGAAACAGGCCAATAAGGTTCAAAAGAGTGGTGGCGGAGAAGGGGCCTATGTAACGTGCTTTTGCTAATTCTTTCTGGATAGTGGAAGTAAACTCTGCGTCATATGTAGCAATGGATGATTTATTAGGGGGTGACTGTAAGTGCATGATCAGAGGAAAATTTAAGAGAAAACCAGACCGGAGGCCTATAAGGATTTTGGCGAAGCGTGGTAGGAGATTCACGGCTTGTAACTCCTTGGCCCAAGCCTCTGCTTTGTATGGTGTGAGGGGCTTAAGCCATCTGAGCTCAAGGGCAGCTCTAGGCTCCATGAGTGATGCCACGACAGCCTGAGCAGATGTGATGCGAGTCATGCTTAGAGCTGTCACAACCCTCCTCTCTCTGCCAAGCAGTACAGAGCTGTTTCCCTGTCTTGGTCCAGAGCACCTTGTTGATGCGCTTAGATATGGTGTTGTGTTGGCCGTCCCAGGTGCGAGTGGCTGGGCAATCAATAGTGCGATGGGGGTTGCGACTGAGGCAGACGACACAGCAGGGGAGAGTGATGGATTGAGAAACTGCTCGAAAGGGCTTGGTCTTCTTGTTCGGCTTTGTATCGCCGGCAGGAGAAGGGGAGCATTTCCACCCACTAACTATGTGGTTGCTTTGGGTTCTGTAAGGATTGGTTGTTGGGGTAGCTGCAGTGTGGGGCTGGTGTGTATGGCACACAGAGGAACAAAGAGTTGGCATGCAATATGCCATAGGAGGGTTGGCGCGTGATGGCCATAGCGTGTGGACAAATAGATGGCAGTACATGGTGACAGCCCGTCTGAGTAGGGGGGACACATTGTCCAGTGGTAGTTTGGACGTGATGCCAAACAGCACGGTGTCTTCTTACTTGAGGGTCTTATATGAAGATAAGACAAATAGTTGCCAACTCCTCAAGTTCATGGTCAACGGATTTTCTACTTCTCGGTTGATAACGTGTTGTTCATGGGTGGTCAAAGAGTAATTAGATTACCTTCTTGTTGAAAGAAAATGTCCTCCTGAATGTGTCTGCGGTTCCTTTGTATAGGAAGGATTTGTTAGGTATGTTACACCCTAGTAGGTTGTGTCTCAACCTATGAAAGTCTGTTTCAACTTGGTCGTGTTCTCCTTGTTCAAGTCTCTCTTCCTGTAAAAGAGAGGGCTGATACACGTAAAGCTTAGCTTAGATAGCAATAAAGAAGTGTTATATAGTCAACCCCTGTAAGGTACTATGTAACTTAATGATCAATGTGTCTTAGTCTTACTTCAAGGCAACTCGTTGGCCTGCACTTATCTATGTCTTGCCTGATCTCACTCTCAAATAGTGTGATAGGTGTAAAGTGGGAAGTTATATTTCATGGGTGCAAAATGGGCTCCTTTTATACCTTTTGAGAGACCAGATTACTAAGCATGATTCATCACATGGATTGGTAAGAATGTGCTTACAAACCAAGCCATTTGGTGTGTTGAGTCAGCTTGTTTACTAAGTAGTTTACAAATACAGTGTAGTCTTACAAAGCATGATGAATAAAAGACATGAGTCATTTCATGGATTGGTAAGAATGTGCTTACAAACCAAGCCTTTTGGTGAGATGAGTCATTCTCTTTATATAAATAAGGTTTCAAGTCTTACAAACCATGATGAATCAATGACAAAACATGATGAGTCAGGTTGAATATCTTACAAACCATGATGGATCAATGACAAAACATGATGAGTCGGGTTGAATCCTTACAAAGTGTGATGGATCAATGACAAAACATGATGAGTCGGGTTGAATCCTTACAAAGTGTGATGGATCAATGACAAAACATGATGAGTCAGGTTAAATCCTTACAAATCAGATTATTTCCCAGTCACATGACATGCTTACAAACATGTGAGGTGGCAAATGAGAAAGTCTGATGGCTTACTAAGCCTAGAAAAATAGAAAGATAGGAAAAAACCACATAACAAACAGAAACAAATTGAAAATTGGCCCTCAGACATAAAAGTAACAATACAAACAAACAAGATAGAAAATAAAATAGGGAATTGAGTCTGTGACATAAACAATCAGAAAACAAACTAATGAATCAGGGAGAAATGATAGGGTCACTTTGTGATAGGATAGAGTACAGTTCATTATACTTTCCTTATCACCTGATATACACACATGTCATGGTATGAATCACATACCATGCATGACAACGGTGAGGAATGGGCGGGGAAATAGGCAGAAAGGGAAGGAGGATGCATTCGTGAGCATTTGGCACTGCTGGTGAGGGCGTGGATGATATACCTGTAGTGCTGCTGCTAGCTGTTGGATTCTAAACTGCTTGAAAACCTCCTCATGGGCTTTGTCTAGGAGAGACTGGTTGATTCTCGCCAGAGACCAACTATTGGAGCTGCCCACAGAGAGATGCCAGTGGCGCCTCTGCTGAGCTTGGTAGAGTAGCAATGCACATTGTTTGTGCGTGTCGAAAGCATGGCGCCAACGATGGTTCTGCAGTGCGGACCAGAAGGCTATATGCATGTCTACTCGGTCTGTTGGCCTGTCATTCTCTTTCATGGATACTATCATGCGTGGTGCTGACTCATTGAACTGTTCCCATGTCAGGTTTTCGTCTTTCAGCACTTCGGCTTTCAGATCTCATGCAGCCCCTGCTGGTATCCACTTGTGCGACCCATCAGCAGAAGTCATCATGATGAGGGCATCTGCATCAGCGGAGAAAGACGAACAGGATGCTTCCTCTAGCCCGCTGTTGGTGAAATAGAATAGCTCACAGTAGTCGCCTGCCTTCATTTTCCGAACTGCATATTGGCAAGGGAGGATGACAGGTTGGAAGGGACATCGGCGTCTCATACCGGGGCGTACTTGGACTTGTTCTTCTTCTGTTCCTCTGACAGTGCTGCTTCTTGTTCCTCTAGAGCCGTCCGACAATGCTCGGCTTCTTCTTCAGCTGCCTGCCTGCAATCTGCTTCATCCACTCACACTTCTTCTTCGAGCCTAGTTGCCCAGCGACACTTGTCGGCTTGGTTCTGTGTGAGCCAGAGGTCAGCTAGGAGTTCAGCCGCTTGGTCGTTATCAACTGTGTCGCTAGTGAGGTGCGCACGAGCTGCGGCGTATTCTTCCGTTCTGAAGTCCAGAAGGACAGCTAGGTTAGGGTCTTCGGCCAGGAGAGGCATGCGCTGAAGGCTTTTGGTGTTGTGAAAGAAAGAGAAAAGGAGAGTGAAACAGATGTGCAGATCAACTGCGCTATACGACTGAAGCACGACTGACTTGGACAGGAGTAAGGAACGCAGCGCCACATTGCTTACTCACGCATAGACTAACTTCTGCGCCAGCCTCGTGCCTCAGCTATCGCAGAAAACCAAAATAAAGTTGTGCTCGGATTGAAATTTTGCTGGAACACGTGATCTCTGAATCTGCCCTCGATCTGCCCTAGTGATCCGTCTGCAACCTCTCAGCAGCGGTGGGTAGGAGCCTGGCGCAGACCCAGCTTTAAAGTTGCCAAGTGGCTGTGTCGAATATCCTAATCGAGATTGACCCAGTGATAAGGTTCTTTCCATCCGACGTCTATGCCAGGCTACAAACTGATCGATCGTGTTCAAGTGTGGTGACTAGCTCGCCCGTCTTGGCATCCCACATTTTTACTGCATTCCCATTGAATCCGCCCGTTGCAAAATTTGTCGAGTCGGGCGAGTATATCACCGCGAACACATACTGGTGCCTGGTCTTTGCCAGGACGCGTTCGCCGCTCTGGACGTCCCACATTCTTGCCATTCTGCTCAGGGATGCGCCCACGACTGCTCGCCGTCGGCATTCCAGCAAACTGACTGCATAACATCGGCGTGCTCTGTCCATTTGGCCACGACATTTGCCGTCTTATAATCTCACTGTTCCATCCCAGCTTCCGCTTGCAACAGTGTTTCCGTCTGGAGACAATGCTATAGTCCACACTGTTGCCCCATCTCCTATATCTCGCCAGTCATCGCCTATATGTGTACCTCTCTTTAGATTTCATTATCGGAGTGAGCCGTCCATTCCGATCAACAATGTCATACATTTCCGTGGCATTCGACTTAGGTCACACTTCCACACCTGTTCTGACCGCGTTCTCCTCATGGATCGAGCTATATCTTTTACTTCGAATTCGAGTGGGAGTCGGGTGGCGACGATACCATGTCAAATCTAACAAATATATTTCAATACACCTAAGTGGTGAGAGCTCTTGTGTCAACCTCCAGCGGCGATACTTCTTCATTGGAGACTAAGAATATCCAACTGGCCATCCCACAGAATACTCACGCAGTTTCGCAGTCGCCTTGGATATAACCATCAACCGATTCGACAGAGCCAGCGATGACCATCCAGTGCCAACAGTATCGCTTTTCGTATGAATATGAACAACTTCATACCGAGTACTTCATGCATGATTCCCAGCCAAGTATGTCTGCCATCATATCGCTCTTGTTCACATAGTAATAGTACATTCTATTTACACGCATAAACCACCTTCCTACAACACCATGAGAGCGTATACACAAGATATTTAAGAAGAACTAATGTTGATATGGACGATCAAGGAGTTCCCTTGCTCCTTGACGTATTTAACAGCCACGCGAGTGCCTTTCTTGCTCTTTGCTTGGATCTGATCCAGCTGCTTCCACAGCATCCCGTTCCTGGAGCTGGAATCTACGTAATACTCAGGCAGGATCTTCATGCACGTGTCTCCAGGTGCAAGGTCAGTGACGATGTCGCACCACCTTTTGTAGTTGTGGATGCCTAGCGCCACGAGGAACTCTTCCCCGGTGCCATTTTTGAAGCGGAGAGCACCAGAAGTGCCACTACCGCTCATGACGAGCGTCTCAATGGAGTCCTTGTTGGACCACGTCACGCTGCCATAGAGCCACGCAGATTTCTCTACGAGGGTGAAACCGGGCTCGCTGGTACTGGCGTCGATGGTTCTGACTGTGATTGTGTACGACATTGTTTCTGTATGAGGGCAATGTCAGATAACGTTAAGTGGCAGATTCAAGGTTGGTCGCTCGCTAACCTGGTTATAGAAATAAGTGAACTGAAGAAAACAATGCACATTGCAGGCCCTTATATACCTCGAGCTGTGTTTCAAAGGCGCAGTTGGGCAAGTCACTGTGGGCCGTTTATGTGATCGGGGTATGATGTTACCTCTTGGCCGAAATACAGGGGTATGTGGGCGTCCTTCAATTCAATAGATCCATAATGACATTACATCTCTGGGGCGTAACAGTGGGGCCAATATCCGTCCTGTTCCCTCAAATCGATTACGAGACTGTTCTATACGAGACTTTAATTAGTGATGCATCGGGCCCGGCTTGGCCTGAAAGCCCTGGCTTGGGCCTGGCTTTAGAGGGCTCGGGCCTGGAAAAAACTCAGGCCGGGCCCTTTGGGAGGGCTTGGGCCTGGCTCGGGCTTGGCTCGGGCCTGGGCCAAGTTAAAAACCGGCCCCTCTCCTCACGTCGAAGTACAGGTATGATTGATATGTCCTGTACGTCGATGTCGGACAAAAAATCGTCCATGGCTGCAGATATCGCGTTGCGAGTACTTGGAGTCTCTTCTGTTGGTTGGTGGGGAGGTTAAGTTAGAGTACCAGTAAATTAAGAAAATACATACCTGCATCATCAATGAGAGATGCAGAAGAACGGGCGTCATCCGTAAATGACGGGTCGTGAGCCCGACGAAGGCGTTTACCTATAGAATTAAAAGAGTAAGTATACAAATGCAGAAGCTGCAACATACCTTTGTGGCCCGCGGCTTCGTCTCTTTCACTGGACAACTCCACTAAGTCTTCCGTCAAGGAAGGAGTCCAGTCTGCATCCACCAAATTGCGCTTGCCAGAATTTCTCGGATTGTTGCTGAGTGAGTTGCTGATAGCCGTAGGTTGGAGTTTGTGGCTGCTGAGTTCTGGTGTTGCGCTGACAGCCAATGATTGAAAATTCAAAGTATGTACGCACCAAGGTGCATTGCGATCCAATCGAGATCAACTTCAGCTGGTCTGCAAAGCATGTGGCGCGCAAGTTCTGAAGCAGGATCCAGTATGGAAAATAGATATAGGAAGTTAGCGTAGCGAATGAAGTCCACTATAAGCTAACAACACAGGCGAAAGAATTGTAATAAAAGGTGGCAATGGTTGTCCTTGTGCCATGTCTCCATGGACCTACATATCGAGCAGATATGTAGCAGACAAACAACCAGAAACGAGACTACCGTGTGAGTTTGTTGATGATGATAGGACGTGACTGTGCGCCTGCTGGACCCAGCATGGTGGTGGCATGAGGTGGCGTAGAATTCAGGCTGCAGAGCAATATGCAATGCCTGGACATATTTGTCCTGTACTGCAGAAACTTACACAAGACCGAGGCCTTGATATTGTGTCTTGCGCGCTGCTGCAGTTCCGCTGTCTCATCGAAGTTGGGACGATGACGTGTTGCGGAGGACTAAGAATATGTCAGAGGTCGGAGTAAGAACTAGTAAATTGATATGATGACGAAACACATGAGTGCTATCGCTATCGTCAATTATACACTCTGGCAGGGGTTGATGGGCGTCCTCAAGTTGCATAGCATCGGTATAGAAGGTAAATGATTCAAAACACGCCACGTACTAGTACATCCGAGTCCATTAACGACTTTTTAGCTGCGACTTGGAAGTGAGAGATTATATCGAAGCGCCATGGCCCATGGCCCATGAGAGTTATACTCATATACTATGGGCATGATCGGTAAGTTTTCAAATCCTGCTGCTTTTAGTATGGCACAATATACATACGCCACATTGTCCTCGCAATCTGTGGCTAGCAGCTTTCCGTCAGCGGAAAAGGCTGCGCAGATCACATCCTTGCGTGTCGGAGGGCTGGACTGGGAGATTTGTTTTGATATTCCATAGATGCGCTGTTCTGTCTGATGTGGGATTGAAAGTTTGCTGGAACACGTGATCTCTCAATCTGCCCTCAAGTCACTCTGCCCTAGTAGTCCGTCTTCAACCTCTCAGCGGCGGTGGGCATTGGGTAGGAGCCTGACGAAAACGATACTTAGGAGCTTCATAATGATATGATATGGATAAACTTTTTCACTTTCACGAGGCTTCAGCCCGAGCAAGAACATGTCCATGCAGCGCAGTTCACACCATTCGGTACAGGATTCCAGGACGCTCTCACTCACGATCAACACACTGGCAATCGGCACATGCAACGCACCCAAACAACACATATTGCACCCTAACCTACTTACCCTCCGTAATCAACCTCAGAGAATGCCTACAGCTATCACACTCGGCACACTTTTCCTACAAATATGATGCTCGGCACGTTCTGTGGTGTCAAATCTACGTTGTGCATTTTTGTGCGGCAATGACCTTGCGCTTATTTTCGCATTCCAGCAGTGCTAGTGAGTAGTGATTGTCAGTTTCTGGAAGCTTGTTGATTGACTTCTTCCATACAACTTGAAGTTAGAGGTACTACTACAGCAGCAGCACAAATTGCATTCTCCCGTTCCTATTGAGCAACAGTCCACATATATCTCACTTCCCATCGAACACATCGAAAGGCAACTTCCAACCCATGCTCGGGTTGACTACTCTCTGCGGAGGGTGCGAAGCTGCCGCTTTCTCCAACATGTCAAAGTCTTCTTGTGGGATTTCGAATACTGGAAGGGGTGAGTGAATACTATATACTGCCTCACGAAAGTTTGGACTTTCTCACCTTCAAGGTTCTCTACGATGCGAGAAGGCGTTACGCTCTTCGGCAGGACGATCGTCTATCGAGGTTTGGAAAGGTGAGTTACGACATAATGAAGCATAAATTTCGACATACACCGCGCTGGACGCTCCAGGAGATAATGACCTGAGCAGGGGTGACCCCAAGTTTGCATGCGATGTCCTTTACCTATGGGAGACTGTTTAGACGACAGAGTTCAATCCTCGTGACGCAAAATGGTACCTCAGGGACAGAGAGAGACTTTCCGACTTGCTGGTTGCTACCAAGGGGAGAGTACGCCTCGAGAAGAAGTCCATTCTCCTTCGACCACTACGAATTTCTTATGAACTCGAGCACGACTGTCTACATGCCTGAGCCGGACACATACCTTCAATAATTCTGGTTGAGGGTTCCAAAAGCTAAGCTCGACTTGATTGACAGCTGGCTGGTACTTCAGTTTGTTCGCAGTCAAATTCTGGATCCTAAATTATAAACGAGGGGTTGAGAAAGATTGGCTTGACCATAAAACATTCAAACCTTCTGATATTGAAGCTATGGGTGAAATGTCAGTACCAGTTCGACTTAACAACGATGTAGCTCACTTGCTAATACCAATATTCCTGATTTTACCCTTGTCGACAAGCTCTTCGAGCTTCTGCCAAGTAGGATATGGATCGGCAGTAAGATCCTCGTCCATGATATTATTACCCTCCTTCTTGAACGCGATAGGCCTTGTTGGAAATCAGAAAAAAACTCAAGTGGGTGAATAACTGCCGCACCAGTGGATCAAGTACAAGTCGAGATAGTCAGTGCCAAGCATAGAAAGCGATTGGTCCAGCACGGTCTCAATGTCCTCAGGTGCGTGGAAATTGTTCCAAAGCTGTTGCCAGTCAATGAGAGGTCAAACTGATTGGACTGAAGGTACTACCTTTGACGTGAGCCAGAGCTCTTCGCGAGGAACAGAACTTTCTTTAAGAGCTTGACCAACTTCCTCTTCATTCTGCCATTCTCGTAAGAGGGGTTGGTCGCGAGAGGGGAATCACACGCACACGATAA
The DNA here is from genome assembly GCA_003316125.1 of Auricularia polytricha. Taxonomy (NCBI): domain Eukaryota; kingdom Fungi; phylum Basidiomycota; class Agaricomycetes; order Auriculariales; family Auriculariaceae; genus Auricularia; species Auricularia polytricha. The sequence goes on from QFEN01000239.1 coordinate 23,485, forward strand.
ATCCAGGCTCCGTCAATGTGTCTATACCCGGCCGTCAAAGCGGTCTGAAAGCATGTGAGCTTAGGTACTTGAGGGAATGCAAAGTACGTGCCTTCACAGCATTGCCAACCTCGCCCTTGCTGGCCTGCCATACACCTGTACGATCAAGAATGAGTTTAACACCAACTTGATTAACATCTCACTTGTGCCGTACCCAACGCAACTGATGGAATCTTATCACCAGATGGCAAAGTGTAGTGAGAAGGCAGCTTTGCCAACGTCGAAGAGTTGCGCTGTGGGCCATGACAAGCAGTCCAGAATCCCCTGGATCTCATCATCCGGACACAAGGGAGGGAGGCACACATAATTATAATGACAGCGACGAGGAGGAGAGGGAATCTCCTTTTGCGAGGGTCCTTGCGTTGCAAAGATTCTTGCTCTCCAGCGTCCTTGTCGACGGTGGGGAGCTGTTGATATCCCTGTGAGAACGACATGGTTTGACGGAAAGCACGGCTCAGTTCTCAGGAGTTCACGCCTGATAAGCGGAACGGGTAAGGCGGCCGTGCGTCATTCATACCATTTTCGATCGTTTTCTTCCTGCGGTTGTTTGGTACAAGTTTGGTATTGCATTTTCCTTGCTTCCTTTGCAATCACTTGTGCGGCGGCGGAGCTCCTTCCATCATGAAGCACCCAGGGATTTAGAAGTCGATTTGGGGTGATAAAACGATTATTTGCATGGATAGATTGCGATAGTCGTCTGATCAAAAAACCCCAAATGTGAAGCATCACATGATGATGTGGTCGGCATGGGCTAGAGTGGACTCTGGAGGGCTGCAGATATTGTTATTTCCAAGGAATACGGTATGTTTGCTCTACTGCGGTGCGGCACATCCATACACCTTCGAATCCCAGTTACAAAGCGGAACTCCTGTTTGAAAGTTCGCGTTGGTCCCCAGTGATGCCGAGTCACTCAGGTAGGCTTTCCCAGGCGTCATCTACTAGTATCAAGACCCAAAGCTGATTGATCCTTCTCACTGTAGATGTGGAGCTGAAGGTCTAATTGATGTCAACGATGGAACGGGCAAGGATTGCAAGAGAAACCCAAGGCTAAACCTCTATAGCGGGAGGCGACGGCTCTATCTATCGAGGACCGACTACAACATGCAGTGGCGACTGCCTACGAGCCAGGACTCCGGTCACTGAGCCAGGACCCACGACACTCTACGGAAGACCTGCACCAGATCTCCCCGGTACAACGAATCTAAACGTCGACAGTGAGCTGCAGGGAGTTTCCGTTCTTAAAGGACAACTTTAAATTGCGTACGTTACATTGTCTCGCGAGGAAATGAGCTGCGCTAATGAGTTGATCTCTTCACCTTCACCATGCAACTTGCAATAGCGAGCCTGACCGACTCGCGTGTCGGCCATGGTTGTGATGTATTATTTGATCATTGCAAGTTCTTTTGGACTGCCGTGATGGTAAACAGTGAGCATCTCTACGAAGTTCTGACAAACCCCTAGTACTCAGTTTCTACAAGTGACTTTTACCGCTTTTTTGCCTTTTCCCCGTTTGATTTTAGCGTGCGTACTTGATCATGAGGTCATGGCAACAGGACCAGTAATATCAGGTCAATATCGAGCGGGTTCATATATATCGTCAACCACTGAATAATTCCATATGTTTTTATATGTCACTGTGTATTCATCTCCCACTCATTCAAGCTCGTTCTCAATTTCCTGTATGACACTGTGTTTGTGCGGCCCGTAAATCCAGGAAAGTGCATCGTATCCCATGTCAACGGGCACAGGTCTCAGGATAACCAACACTATATATACACAACTGCGCTTCATGATCTAGTGCCTCCCTCCATCGTTGCCCACGATGTACACAACATCTTCTCTGTTCCTCCACACCCTAGCCCAGGTCGGCATCACCCATGCATTCGTTAACTGGGGCTCCGATCACCCTGCGTTGCTGGAAGACCTCGAGCGTCAACGCGTAGACCATGGCGATACCGTCGTCGAGATAATCACTTGTCCAAATGAAATGGCTGCTTTGAGTGCGGCTCAGGCATTTGCGCAGGTTACGGGCAGGCCCGCTGCAGTTATTGTGCATGTTGACGTCGGAACCCAGGTTGGTGTCATATTCTTGGCGGTTTAGAGACATTGCCGTTAAACACTTTGTGATAGGCCCTTGCTGGTGCTATCCACAATGCGAGCAGAGGAAAAGTTCCTATCCTAGTGTTTGCTGGTGCATCCCCATCTACTGTGGAGGGAGAGTTGAAGGGGTCAAGAAACGAGTGGATTCATTGGATGCAAGGTAAGATATCTATATTTAGATTTTTTTTGGAGATAAACCTCATTCTTTGTGTAGATGTGCCTGACCAACCTGCAATTGTCAGGCAATACATGCGTTTCACTGCACAGATCAACGCACCCGAAAATGTTCCTCATCTTGTCAGACGTGCCCTCCAAATGTGAGCTACTTATGTACGTTCAAAGTCAGAATTAACTGGAGATGTGTACTCCAGTGCCACAAGCGAACCAAAAGGACCAGTATATCTCTGGGCACGCAGAGAAGTATTAGAAAAGGAGATTGATGAATCACTCTTCAACGCTCCCGCATCTCTCTACAGATGGCCTTCGATCGAGCCAGGTGCGCTCTCCCCCTCAGGTAAAGTACAATAGTAAGTGAGACCACTACGGATTTTGCTTAATGTACTTGCAGCCGTGAACGTCATTGGCGATGCCCTGGCTTACGCAAACAACCCGCTTATCATCACGTCACACATTGGGCGGAACCCTGCAGCCGTCGCTGCCCTGGAGATGCTTTCCCGGCTCATGGCTATCCCTATATTCGTGACCTGCCCCAGTGCTACAAACATATCCCTCTCGCATCCCTTCTTCCTGGGTGTTTCCTTCCTCGCGCCTGGCACACACACTCCACTGCTCAGCACAGCAGACGTAGTCCTCATCATCGACGCAGAGGTACCATGGATCCCAATGAACAAGGACAACCAAGGCAACTTCGAACGCCCCAGCGATGACGCCCGCATTTTCGTGATCGACTCTGGCGACCCACTGAAAGAAACCATCGGCATGGAGCACGTCGCGGGCATCGCAGAGCTTGTCTGCCGCGCCAGCGCTGACGTCACACTCTACCAACTCCTGAACTCCGGGCGCACAGGCGCCGCAACAGGATTCTACACGCGTTCTAAGAACATGCAGGCGATGCACGATGCGTTCATCACAGACATGCGTAACGCAGAGGCGCTCACGTCCGAGCCGAATGTGCCGTATGCGCCCTCGCGCATCTTTGGCGCGCTACGCATGGCAGTGGAGAATAAGGTCCCGCACCCTGCGAGTACGCTTTACCTTAACGAGACGATCAGTAACTACCCGCTTACATGGGCACATCTGCATCCCGATACGCCTGCGGGCATGTTGGGTTCTGGAGGCTCGTCGCTCGGTTGGGCGTTAGGTGGGAGCGTCGGTGCGGTCCTAGGAGGCGTGAATGCGGGAAAGGGTGCCGGCGGGGTGGGGTACGAGTTGGTAGTGAGCGTGGTGGGTGATGGTACATTCTTGTTTGGGGTGCCTAGCAGTGCATTCTGGATGGCGAGGCGGTATGAAACAGTGAGCGCCGCTTGCTGATCTTTCGAGTGATAGTACTGAGGACGCATTAAACACCAGCCCTTCCTGACAATCGTTTTGAACAATGGAGGCTGGAAATCACCAAAGCTGTCCATGATGGGCGTGCACCCCGAGGGGCACGGCTCCAAGGCTACTGGCAGCAAGCTCACTGTGGGCTTCGGGCCTGACATGCCAGACTATGTGGGCATCGCGGTAGCTGCGACTGGGGGGTGGGCCTGGGGAAAACGCATCGCTGCGGGCGATCCGCTGGAGGAGACGATGGCGGAAGCTGTGCGGATCGTGGTGGAGGAGCGGCGGTGTGCGATTGTGGAGTGTGTATTAGAGAGTATTTGATTGGCGAGGATCTAAAATGTGCGCTGGTTGGCACTTGGTCTGCGCTGTAAAATTGTTTAGTTATATGCTTATACCCCTAGATTTTAATGAATGTCATGAACACACTGGGCGTCCTCAGCACCAAAAATTGTTCTTCAACACTATCTCTACATAAGGTTTTATTTCCCCGGAGTGTTCTTGCGACATAGATATTTGGTATAACGTGGAGAAACAACGCAAAAAAAATTATAAAAATTCATGTGCTTGTTAACCGAACCTATGTCTCTATTTCTATCACGACCTGTAAATTTCCTCTAAACGAGTTCCTGCTTCAAAGAAATGTTTCACAGGTAAAAGGAAGCACCCGCAAAAAACCAAATGAATCAGTTTGGAGGTGGGAGAGGGAAATTTTGTTGGGGAAGGCTATCGTATATCGGACAGAGCTGCTTCGAAGAATCTATCACTGTTGTCAGATCCACTCTAATCCACAGTACTCGGTACTCACTGCTAAGAGGCTGCGAAGCCACCAGATCTTGAGGAGCCTCTGCAAATACCAAAGCCATTCCGCTGCGAAAATATCAATCAAAGTCTGTCCAAGGCCAGCAAAGCAAAAGTCAACCCACGTATATAGATGCCAATCGATGTGACTTCACAAAAGCCCAAATATGATCAACATCACTGACAAATAAGCCGTCAAGGACGATACCCACCAGTGCAACAACCACGGCCCAGGGTTATCGGTGATAAAGCGGATCGTTACATAGTCACCAGCAACGCCAGTGGTCACGGTATCGCGCATAACGGGGTTGACATAGTTATAGCTGCTACTTCCAGCGCTTCTGATGACAGCGAAGCTATGCTGTGAAACCTTCTGTTAAGCGACGGGATGTATATACACAGATGTCATGTCAAGACGTACCCCATGTAGATGGAATGGATGCTGTCAAAGTTTTAGTATGTTGTTGATCGAGAACATATATGAACAGAAGGACTCACTGGGCGACCTGGAGAATTATCAGGGTTCCAGGAAATCTCAATAACTTTGTTCCGCGGAAGAGTGTATACGGAGCCATTAGGTGCCAGATCCGAAGCCGTCATATCACCGCTCAGCAACTGTAGTAAGACAGGGACGCTAGGAGAAGTGTACTGCGCGCCGTTGATGAGGAAGTTGAAACTGGTGTCATTTTTCCCGAGGATGAGATTAAGCTTGACGTCTGCGTCTTCCTGAAGCAAAGAAGGCGCAGGAGGATATAAGGGGTGTAAGTCAGTCTCATTCAGAGCAGTTGTGTTTGGAGTCGTCCTATTCTTGGGGTCCACATCGGAAGAACCTGCATATCGCAAGATGGCCGTGGAGTTTATTCCTGAGTTGGGATCCGCATGCACCCAATAGTTGTCGACAGGCTGATTTGTCTCAAGTATGAAAGAGTACCGTTGTGCGGCGTAGATCTGGATAGAGTTGACCACGAGCGGCTCGACGTATTGGCCGTCAACTTCGATTATCGTAAGATTATGGTTGTCAATCGAGAAAACATAGTTGGGCTTGCACGCCATGTTCAGTAAACGGAAACGATATCGCTTGTATGGCTGGACGTCGATGACGGCGTAAGGGATATCAGGCCCTCCTTGATAACTCCCGACACCGTTGATCAGCACCGAGTCGGGAGTTACTTGTCTCTGAACTTGAGGTGATGGTAAGTGATACCTGCAAAGCCGGAGCCGGTTCAATCACGGGAAACGATCCATTGGGTTTGCATACCAGTCCATCAACGTGATGATAGTAGACTCTTCACTTAGATGTCAGAAACGCGAATCAATTTCTCCGAGTTCACTGACCATTATCAATATCGTACGACAAACGGTATGGATCTTGTGGGTCATAGATGATCAGTGCACCTCGTAGACCGTCGCAGTATTGGACCTAAACTCCATTCAGTCACCGATACATGGATAAATTGAGACACGAACTCCATAATGAGAGTGGTACCAGTGTGTTCCCACTTGATTGCCACTATTGAACTCGTACAGAAAAGACTGTCCCGGAGAGAGCGGGCATTGCGTAATAAAAGCTGAGCCGTCCATTTGATTACTGTGGTTTTGGAATAGTCCATGCCAGTGCTGCCCGGGATAAGACAGACGCTCATATGCTTCAATGAATTCGTGCTTACAATGCTGGTGCCCGTGAGCATCGTTTCGTCATTTAAATAATTGGTGACATTGATCTTGAATGTATCCCCCTAAAAACTCGTAAGATCACCGAGAGTTTGAAAATGCAGAGTATATCCCACCTTCTGACCCACGATGATGGGCCCGGGGAGAGTGCCGCCAGCAAGAACTGCCCTGCCATAACGTCAGTGATCAAACAGAATGAAAACCGCAGCACAAACGGACGACTTGATGAACCCGTCTGGAGACACTTGAGCATTGGCAACGAGTAGGTCAGCAACTGGGCCAATAGTGACGGCGTAACTCTGAAGGCTTGTCAGAAAGCATAGGAATATATAGTGTTGGAACATAGGCCGACCCTCAAGCTGATCGGAGGATGGTAATGAGCAAGATGCAGCACACCCTTTTGGACTTAAATAGTACTCTTTGTATCGCCTTTTGGATTTGAACGTCATGTTTCTTTCTCTTCCGGACCATCGAAGCTGTCGACTGTGGAACAACGATTTCCCAATGGTAGTACCATCGCAGCAGTTTCCCACCTGGAGCTCACTAATTATTAACTGGAATATATGGACTTCTAGCATGAAAAATTACCTTTCAAAGTCCTCGGCTTCAAAATATAATACTCGCCCTCAGCAGAACAGGTTTAAGGTGGAATCGTACGAGTTAATTGACACTGGGCGTTTACAAGTAGCCTGCCGTTTTGCTGAAGTGCCTGGATAAGATTCATTTTCTTCGGAATGTGTCTTGCGACGAAGATGAAATGTTGACATGACGGGGCAAAGCAACGCCAAAGACCAAAATAAATATGCTTCGATTGATCTTTCAGACGTGGCGAAGCGCTGATGGGTTGCATGGTAATTGCCCAATGACTGACGGCGGATTTGAAGCTGCTCTAGATAAGAGAAAAATCAACTTACAGTGGTTTTCAAGAGCACGAGTAACCACCACGTGCGCCACGTCACTTATCAGGAGAAGATGTGTGTTAGATGCACACCCTCAAACTATGCAAGTTTAATAATATCTCGGCAGTTCGATCTCGGCAGTTCAAAAAACCATACCGTCGTCCACCAGTATGTCATTGCCAGGACTTGATTCGTCGGGCGACAGTCCGGCTCAGTTTTCATAGCGGACCTAATACGCATACATCACAGTCAATGTATGTAGTTAAATGCGGCCATCAAGTGCTTGTTAAATGAACATCAATCGACTCACAATCAAAAGTTGAATCATATTGGCCATTGAGGTCCACGACCTTTAGAGGCGCCATTATAATCCGCAACAAGAGATTTTGCGGCTATACTAGGTCATAAGTATTCCTACAGAGCCAGAAAGCACGTGGATCAATGGAAAAGAATGGAGAAAACCACGAGTATTGCTGACACCAGTCGCAGCGCAAAAGACAGTAAGCCTATAACTCGCTGGACGGCGTGTCTAGCCCATGTGTGACCATTAGGGATGGTAGGGTAGCAGCTGGGGAGTGTGAAAGGAGCTCAGGACCAAAATTTTGAAGATGGCCCTGTATCATCCCTAAATGACAACCTCTTTCGAAATTTACAGAAATGTGTCTGAGACCACCGAGCCTTGACATGTGCATGAGCTCCGAGGTGTTAAATTTGCAGGGAACATACCGATTGCATGTCGACAAAAACTACATCACGACGCGCCATAACGATAGCTCCGAGAGGAGAATTAACTTGCAAAAAGAAGGTGCACCCCAAAGACCCACAGGACCCCCTACCCGAACACTGCTTCCAGGAGAGACAGAAAGCCATAGGTAGCCTATCGCAGTGTTGTAAGCAAAACCAGAAGCTGTGAGAAACCGAGGGAAAAAACTGGGTCTAAAATTCGTTATGACGATGGAGTCCACTCGCAACTCTATAGTAGTCCGTTAACGGGCACTTTGGTGAGGCCTACAGTTGGAATGATTCCTGGACGGTTTGGAAATATCTGAGCTGAGCGCTAGCCAAGCATCATGGTGCCCGACCTGTTGAGCGTTTGCACAGCCATACCAAATTTCTTCTTCAAGACGTCCAACACACCAGCGAGGCCAACGCCTACCCGTGTTCAGCAATCCCTAGATTACAGCCTCTGTCCCTCCTAGAGTCAACACTCTAGGCACAGCCCAACCTCTCTAGTCGCACCATACGAAAACCATCATCCATGAATTGTGCCTGCCCTGTCCACGTGCGTGGTGCTCAGTCAGTGCTATGTACATTCAATTAGTCCATGTTTTGAACTTCAACGTTTGCTTACACATTGGCAAGAATCTCCAGGGCCTCATTCTGCAACCGCGTCTAACATAACAGGCATACTGGTGGGCGCCCTTACGCTCGTCGTATCTCCCAAGCTCAGCTCGAATCTATCCATCCGGAATACTCATTACAGCCATCCTCACATCCAGCTGAAATTTCTATACGTGCAACAACCGTGGGTGTCAGTGAATGCGTCCATCGCAAAGAAAAATAACGACTTCTTTATCACGTTAACAGAAGGTAGGATTGAGGATGAGTCGAGGAAGTATCAGGAGAGTGTCGAGCCTTCTGCTTTTGCACAGTACGGATAATCGATAATAAATCACGAGTGCCTCACCATAGGGGATGGATATTGCAGCGTCCGCCACATAAGTGCACGCCTCATTGGCAAGTTAGCACTAGCGTCAAGGTAAATGTAAGTAGTGCACAGACAGATCACAAGTCAAGGCACCCATCCGGGATTGACCAAGCTACCAACGTTGACGGGTGCACATTAAGTTCTGGGGTGCAGAAGGCCTTGAAAGCTTGAAGACACATCGGGGTTTGCAATATTTAAGACAGGTTAGAATGTCGTTTAGAATGTCGTGCGAAATGTTACACCTTAACATTTCGCGGGCCTTAGGAAATTGCCGCATCTGTGCCGCACCCTGCTGCACCCTACTTAACAATGTCTTATATGCCTGTACAGTACGTCTATGTCGTACCCACATGTCTGAAATATGATTTCAGGATAAGGAATACTATATTACAAGTGTTTGTGTAAGGATCATAGCGGTACTACAGTGATAGTTGTACTTGATGCACATCAGCAAAACATTGAATTACTTAATCATACTTTTTTGGGCCTTTTCTCATGGCTTTCACCTCTTTTCACCTCTTTTCAAAAATGAGTGGCCTTTTTTTTGTCAATTTACTGCCTGGTCCCAACTTGAGTATCTGGAATAGTTTATTATTATTATTTCATACTGTTGCAATGGTTGGAGTTCACAATTTGTAAAGATTACCACTTCAGGAGAGGATTTGAAAATAAAAGAGTACTGATAATAATCCTCTCCTGAGCTGGTAATCTTTACAAATTGTGAACTCCAACCATTGCAACAGTATGAAATAATAATAAACTATTCCAAATACTCAAGTTGGGACCAGGCAGTGAATTGACAAAAAAAAGGCCACTCATTTTTGAAAAGAGGTGAAAAGAGGTGAAAGCCATGAGAAAGGCCCAAAAAAGTATGATTAAGTAATTCAATGTTTTGCTGATGCATCTATGTTTGGACTCGTCTTGAGAGACACTTCAGAGCGAAATCTATCTAGGTGTCTGAGATCACTGATAGCAAGTGGTACAATTCTTTGTTTGCAAAATTATTCAAGAAATAGTCGTCAAACACCTCCATTGAGTTCCCAGAATTCACGTCCTTGTCCAATGGTCCTTGATAGACAGGGATAATCTCCACCGCATGCATAATGTCTGTCAGAGGAATTATGGATCCGTGTCTGTTCACCCTATCCGACTGTGAAGAATATCAAGTATAAGATTGTCTGACCATCCACATGCCTGTAGATGGCTCAGGGCCAGGCATGATGAAGTCAAAATGTTGGATATATACCAGCACCTGAGACAAGCGCTCAGGGAGCTGCACACAAGAACCTCTGGGAAGGGTTGGCTGGAATATAGCTTGTACTTGAGCAACATAAGATCCTGTAGAGGGATATCAGGAATCAGGAAGTGTCACCACCAGTAAACTTAGTAATATGCACCATTGCCATGACCATCAACCCTCTGGTTAAATAACATGGTGTCGCAGTTCCCTCTAGGAAAGTTATTGGAAGGTGGCTCAGCGTGAATTTGTTGGCTCGGCATGATCCTGCAGGTGTGGAATGCAGAAAATAACTGAATGCAAAATTTCAACCATGTGTTGAATGATAGCTGGCTGGAGAGTGTACAGCCATTGTGGGTTGTGTAGAGGTGTAAAGCATGAGAAAAATCAGTGATATTGTATGATGACTGCAATTGAGACACATCGAGGTGGTTGTGATCTACTTTCACAGTCACATTGAAAGCAATCCGTGTATTGTCCGACAAAATACCCTTCAAGAAATGATTGTGAGCAGGGCACAGCGCTTGTAAACATAGCTGGGCAGCTGGGTTTGTGTTGGAGACCCAAGCAAAAGTGGGATCTGTCTCCGTACTCGCAATCTCTTCATCCTCCATGATGACAGCATTGAGGAGTGGGTCCCAACCAGGCGTAGATAAAGACAAGGATAACAGTGTATAGAGGTTGAACAGCCGGATGGTCTCCTCTCGATTGAGGATGCAAGCAATCTGCAAGACAAAGTCTCTCTGATGACTCGTACATTCAAACAGATGTTTACAGTGAGTTATTAAAAGACATTCTGATATGTCTGCTGTCCACTGCATGAGTGAACCGACATGGGAGATTGCATGAGCGAAACTTTGCATGAGTTCCAGTTTCGGAATGAAGAAGTCATCTTTAGTGCCACTCTTTCCCTGGCATGCCTCTGCATCGAGGATAGCCTGCTTATTATCATGGAAGTCCCGAAGTGCTTGAGTCATGGAGGCGATGCTGGATTCAGTGTGGAGGGGATTCTGAGCAAGGTAGATAAAGTCGATCATTGCCCGCACAGTGCGGATGAAACCAGGGCTTGCCATACCCCACAGCATCAGCACAATTGTGCGCTGGATATCTCGATGCTCTCGTCCTGTCATTTGTTTGACATGAGAGACACCCCCAGAGAAATGGTGCATGCCAGTGCACTTGTGGTGACTCTTGAACCGTACATCAAGTTCATGACCCATGATCTGCTTGATCCATTTAAGAACATGATTGAAAAAGAACTTGTGCAGCATGTGCAGAATCTCTGGTGTCAGGAATCTAGCAGGATTGGAGCGCTTCCAGTTTCTCCAGTATGGCAAGTGCACCCCACTGAGATAAAGCTTTTTTCCCTCTCTAACATATGCAATGAGATCCCATGGGTCAACATGGTTGCAAAGCTGCTGGATAAGTGTGTAGGTGTCTGATCCGTTCCGTGGAGGATGTGGTGTCTCATGACCAAACTCTTTGTGGGTTGCTGTGGTGATGGGAGACAAGTCTTTCATGATGCATGCGATCATCAATTGTTCAAGGAGATCGGCGATGTGGCTAATAAGAGGGGTGAAACAGTAATCCACTTTGGCCAAGGGATTGACCATATACTTGCCAACACAAGCTGTGACCTTCAAATTGGAACATACGAGATCCATGCACTTGTGCCACAGACGCGCCCAGAGTAGAGTTTGAAAATCAGAGTTGACAATGAAAGTTGGTGTTGGCATGAATGCAGTACATCACCACGCATGTGATGTAGCCTTCATGTGGACATTGGCCTGGATATTTCTGATGGTTAGGAATAACAGGTGCATCTCGAGGCCACCCGTGTGTCTTGTAACTGGGGTTTTGTCGGAGGCAGCAATGATCAGAATGATAGTCGCCCCTTTGGGCAGTTGATCCTATTATCAAGTGTTAATCACTTGAGTAACTCTAAACAAAAGCACAACTACTAACCTGAATCTCCCAGGCATCATCCAATGTTCAGAATTCTCCAATTTGGTGTTCTTGTCCTTGATAGATGTAGTGAGGGTCATAGCACATATGTTTTGCATAAACGGGGTTTGCAAAAAGCTGCTTCGTAACCTCCAACCCATTCCTCCAAATGAGGTGGATCAGTTGTTCACTCTCATAGCCCTTGAGCTAAGCTTGGTACACTGCCATTTTGGCCCATGGCCAGGAAGCTGCTGCATGTAGAAGAACAACTCATCCTTCATTTTGAATTGTGGCCACTCTCTCATCTGGAACTGAAGTAGTATGTCAATTAAGTATTCACCCAATGACAATAAGACGTACCCAATCTAACTTGAGAAATTTTTCGATCTGCATCTGGGAAAGGTTTTTGACAAGGAATTTTGCGAGCGACCATTCACCTGGCCCATCAAATGGATACCATACATTAGTCTCCCTGGCTTATTGAAGAGGATGGTCTTGCATTTTTTGACATATATTTGTGGAGGCGGTTGATCTGGAAGCAGGTAATGGTAGCCAGAGGTGGGGTGATACTTTGCTGATAAGTTTGTCTGCTCTGGCGGTTGCTGTAGAGCCTGCAGTATTGGCAGCATTGATCTGTTAGTGAGGTTCTCTGGCCAGCATGAGTCTGCACTGTTTAGATGCTCAATTATTGCCTCAGCTGATTGGTATTGTTTCTTGCAGTTAGGACATAGCACGACAGCAATGTTGAAGGGTGAACTAGAGAAAGAGATCAGTGAGTCGTTTAACACCACATAGTACTGCTGTCACGAGTACCAAACACAAATCATTATTCTTTCCTTTCGACTGTTGGTATTAAGCGCCCGTTCCCAGTGTTACTCCCAAAGAAACCTACCTACGTACCAATGTTTACTCGAAACCCTAACCCAACTCCAGAAATAGACACCATCATATCACCTGACGTGTCACGTGACTTAGCACGTGACCAATTCCAGAACCTATCCGCAGCAGCTTCTTTTCTCATGATGTCATAGTATCCTTTCACATTATCACATTGTACGATTCCGTTTCCTATTTTATGATTGGCTAGTAGTTAGAACTCAGTTTGTATCTCCACTTTAATATGTGTATATAGATAGGTCGATTGTAGTCAGTAGTTCTTTAGTTCAAACCTCTTGTCTCTACAATTGTAGCAGCCTGGACATACCTGCTGAATCCATCTCTTTTATTGGTTATCCGAACGTTTGAGTCCTGTGTCTTCGCCCTCCGTTTATTTGGTATAGGGGTTGTGACAACTGCTCACTTTTCAGTAAACCCTGCAAACTTGGAGTCGGGTTCCTCATGCTGAAAACTGGGGTCATATGGATCATGGGGCTGAGGATATGCCATAGGAATGACTGAAGGTACCGACACTGCGCACAACACTCAAAAAGCACTAAGTCTTTGAAACTCCGACAGTCGATAGCTTGCTGTTCAACACACTAAGAGACTGCCAGACATCAGTTATGTATCCTTCAGAGTCTCCATTCCATGATCCGAGTGGCGAAACCAGTCCATTGCATAGCTCAAAGTCTAGTCCAATTCTCCCAAAGGTCGGTTATGCTGAAGCTTTCACTTGTGTCTACCGTGATAGCCCCCAAAGCTCTTCTCCACCCAGCAGCCTTTGTCCCTCATCGCACCCAGGTACTCATCATAACATCTCAGAGAATTCCTCAGAAAAAATTTAATTTAATTTTTTGCAGTATCTGTCACTTCCTTAGGACATGCCGATGTCGGTCCACCTACTGCAAAAAGGCGGGGTAGAATATGTTCAAAACAGATTTTGCAGTCCAGCTACCACCCTTATGTCCAGAAAACTCCCCCTACTCTGCAAGCTGAGTGTAAAATGGCAAGCATGATGGGAAGATTGACTGCCAGTATGGATTCAGACCTTGACGATGATATGGTATGCCACCATATTTTATGCTCCGACTCTCAGTGACATATCATTATGTCTCTAGACTTGCAAAATATTTTCTCAGGGCTTACAGCAGTTATCCTCTGAAGGAATTCGCCATGCTGCTTATTACAAGGAGGCAGAACTTGAATATCACCAACATCTTTCAATGGCTTTGGTTTGGGAGGCAGAGAAGCTCTCGAGGCTCAGACATTTCATCAATTGCAAGCAGCAGGAGCAGGAGGAACAAACCACTCAAGCATTTGAGGAGGCAGCACTCTTTATGCACATGGTGGCTGATCGTGACACAGGGTGTGCTTCCCAGGATGTTGAGTTCATCACTTCAGTCCAACAGGAAGAGGTGGCAAGGATCAAACAGTTGAATGGTGAACTTGATGAGCTGGATATATTTCTTCCTTTGGACCTTGAGCAACAGGGCCAAAGCAAATCACAATAGGATCTATTTTTATAACCAATACCAAAGTAAGCTTTGTTCTTTCATATTATGGTAGCATGCACTTATTGGTCAGGTGTAGTGTGAAAAATGTGATTAGATATCTTTATTTGTAGTTTGTACAACTGCAATTATCCAATGTAGTACTTGATAGAGCCTTGCCTTACGAAGATAAGTTCTGATTATTGATTGTCAATCGATCGTTGTTCCTGCACTTGACCAAGATGTCTGCGAGCCAAAATGTGCCCTCAAGAACTCGTCAAAGAGTTGTTTGTGTGAGTAGATCCCTCTGTTACTACTAGTACACTAACTCATGACTCACAGGATGTTCCAATTTTTTGACAATCGGGGTTTAATGTCACTGGCTGGTCATCAGCAGACCAACTCGGTTATGCGTCAGAGATACCAGAGTTGATGAACACACCTGAACTGCCCCCTTGCATGTATCCTCCCCCCATTATCTCGCATGATGGTTACACCTCTATTCCGCCTAATTTCCAGGACGACGTACCTTTACCAAGAGCATCCTGTTTTACTGGAACAGCCCCCTGCACTGTAGGGCCTAATCAGATACAACAGTCATTTGCACCTGAGGGTGATCTTGCATCTCGATATCACATGGTATACATGTATTTGCCTCTTTGTGGTGCCAAAAAATCTTGTCAAGAATTCACTGACGGTATTGTCTTTGTGAGTCTTATTTTATGTACTCTAAATTGTAGTCAATTATGTATCAGAGAGAGGAGACTATGGGAATACAGAAATCTATGACACAACAATACCACCTTCCACCTGTTAGACCCCTGAGGGAGTCATTCGTGTCGGATTCGGAGATGACACTAATTGCTACCACCACTCACCCCTCTGCATCATCAACTGCCACTGCAGGACCTTTAATCAACAAAGCAGAATAAAAAACTGTTGTGAAGGATGCTAAGACCTCCGTTATCATGGAAACACTCAATAAGTGTGGTTTCCACAATTCATCTAGTCGATTGACTGTGGTAAAACGTGCACTTACCAACACATGTTTGCTCATTATCACCAAAGGTGAGTTCTTTATGCCACAACTAGGGTACTACCAGGTGCTAATGGGATCACTATTAGATCGCTTGATAAAACACTGGGTCGAGGAAAATTTACCTCAGCTATACAAGACTGTTGTTACGCCGATGTCTATGATACTCAATCGCTTCAAGCAATCTGCACAAGACGTTGTTGAAAATCTATACAAGCTCCAACTATCAATTTGGACCAACTCTATGGTCCAGATCAACCACACTAAATCAACTGTCAAATTTCTGACTGGCAATGACTGTATCAATTTCATATTTGGTGATCAAGTTAGGGTATGTACTATTTTGCAAGTGCTATTTTTTGGAGGATGATGAGACCATTGATAGCTAGAGGATGGTCAAGAACATCAATTTCCATTTGAGCATGAGGTGATTATCCAAATCGCAACACGTGCTGCCTTTCGTGATGGGTATGAAAAATTCATCGACTCGGATACCAGCCTCAACAATATCATGGCATTGTCTGTGACAGCTACATCTTGCACCCTGCGTGAGTTCTCAACCAGTATATTCATACAAATTGATTTAATGGTCACGGTGGACCATAACCTTTCAAAGGGGGTAATTTTCACTCCTTGTCTCAAGACTATTGACACTGAAGGCATCACAAACATTTTCTTCTCTAAAGTTTTCTCTAGATATGGACTATACAATAAGATTATATCTGACCATGGGCCTCAGTTTGCCTCTAGATTCCAGATTGAACTTGGAAAACTTCTCAGATACAAGAACTCCCTTTCCACTGCCTTCTATCCCCAGAGTGATGGAGAGGCCAAACAAGTCAACCAAGAACTCAAAGTCTACCTCCAGATCTTCTGCACTAATGACCAGACTGGTGTGGGTACAATAAACAGAGTTAGTGGATTCTGCTTGGTTGTGAGGGCAATAATGCTCAGCCTCTAGGGGAAGCCAAGTCAGGCAGAAGTCAGGTGACTAAGTGCACTCTAAGCATAGGAATGTGCGAGATAAACAGCTGATGTGCAGGAATGTGTGGTATGTTCAAGCACAGAAAATGCAGCCCTTATAGAGTGCAAGTGCCAAGATGAGTTTAGAGGGCTGGAGAATAGATTGATAGTGACTGTATTAGGGATATAGACTTCAAGGAAAGGAGAGTATGACTTCTGGCTAAAGATGGGTGCACTCTAAGGCATAGTACTTAACTAGAGAATTCTCCCAAAAAGACCCTCTAGAGATAAAGGTAGCTAAGTGCTATATGTAACATAGTGAGTGAAGAGAGCATCAAAAAAGCATCTAAAAGTGGCTGAGAAGTGTCCCAATGCGGTTGAAGAATCTCACAGGTGTGTGTAAGAGGCAGTGGCTGTCAGGAAACTAATATATGTCTGTAATATGCATCTTGGACCAAATAGACAGTAGATGGATGGACCTGCAATGAAAGCCAATGTAAGTGCAGGAAAGTGTGCAGTATGCACGAGCGCAGGAGCGAGCACATAGTTGGTGTGTGGTGCAGAAACTTATCGCTTATATGGTCAGATGTGTGCAAGCATAGTGGGATGATGGAGAGTGTATGTGGGGAGTGTGAGTTCTCAGATGGCTGACTCTCTAGAGCATGGGAACATGTCAGCTAGTCAGTGTGTAGCATGGGAAGGTCACACATATATATGGACATAGTAGGGAGTGTGAGCCTGTAGAGAGATTACTCTCTACACCGACTGGGCACCCATGCTCCTGCTTGCTGAGTTCATCATAACTCACAACATCACTCCACCTGTAATACCTCTCCCTTCTACCTCATGATTGGTTATTACCCAAAACATCTACCTGACTCTCATCCTAAAACCAACATCCCTAACATCAAACAACAACTCTTCCTGCTTAACAAAGCATATGACAAAGTACTAGCTGCCCACAAACTTGCTCATAACATCATGCAACAATGCATCTCCTCCAAGTTTGTCCCATTTGCCAAAGGCAACAAGGTTTGGCTCAATGCCAAGAACTTACACCTCAGGTATCCCAATCACCAACTCACTCCTACATGAGAAGGACCCTTCATTATCTCTGATGTCCTATCCCCAGTCACATACTGACTCACTCTCCTGGCACAATGGCACATCCATCTAGTATTCCATGCCACCCTTCTTTCCCCTTACAAGGAAAACAACATCACGGCCCCAACTTCATCACACCTCCTCCTGACATCATCAATGGAGAGGCTGAACAAGAGATTGAAGTCATTGTTGGTCATTGAGGCTTGTCTTCTAGATGCTCACACAATGTCAAGTGGAAAGGCTTCCTGAGTTCCAAGAACAAATGGATGACAGCAAGGCAACTAGGTAACACTCCTGACATTCTTCTCTCCTACAAATGCGCACAGCATCTATGACATTTTATTTAGTATCTGGTGTCTACTACCCTTAAGATGGGGGTAATCTTACAGTTCTATTCTTTCACACTTCTCTTCTCTTCTATTCTATTCTATCACATTCCATCATACAATTCCCTATTCTATTTTTCTATCCACTCTTCATTTCAAGGTCTGCTTTAACTATCATCACTCATCCTTATTTAAACCCTTTACTTCTCGCATGTATTCCTTAACTTGACCTAAGCAGACCAGGGCCTGCAGAATCTAGCTTCTCTTTTGAACTCTTGACTTTACTTTGACTTTTGATACTAAGACATCATTGTGACACTGAGCATAACAGTCCCAGTACCTTCTCAATCCATCCATCCTCAAGCTCACCTCCCGTTAACATCTTTATTTTCTCTGCAATAAATGTATTCACTGACACCTGTTACTGCTGTCACGATTTTTGACACATCTCGTGGTTGTTGCGCATGCAAAAATGGTAGCTGGATGCTGAAATAGCTGCTAGCATTTCGAACGGATATATTTGAGGCAGTGGATGTAGTCCTGCGCATTGCGAGGTTACACAGAATGCGCGAATTGGGCCACAAAAGACTATGTAAGTTGACTGGTTGGCAGTCACCCCAAGTCGGAACATAAAGGAGGACAATAGATGGGTCTTTCATCATATACATATTAGGCTTCTGTTCGTAAAACATCAACAAGTCCTGAATGGACATGAGAGCGTGGAGAAATACTGCAGGGAAAGACCGTAACGGAACTACAGTGGTGAAATTATCAGTGACGGATGAAATGACACAAGAAAACCAAGTACCGGGTGAGTCCCGACGTGAATTGGGGGGTGAAGTCGATCACATTGCCTTGGTTATCTCTGGCGGAAGAAAAGTCCACCATGGCCAACAAGGTCACAATGGCGGACCACAGAGAGGCATCGGCAGCGTATCGGCCTGATCAAATGATGTTTTGGCTCATCACAGGCTACACAGCAATAAAATAGCTGAGCCCACCTGGACATGCACGCCGGCCTAAGCCAAAAACGTATCCCGCAGGGTCATCATCAGTCAAAACACCGTTGACATCCAAAAACCTCTCTGGTATAAAGCTAGATGCTTCGGGGTACCGCTTTTCATCCCGTGAAATGCCCCTGCAATATGATGTCAGCATCTCGACAGCTGAGGAGAATTAGTCTGACCATGTGTTGCATATGACAGTCGCTCCTGATGTAATGTTATCAATGATTTTTTCATTAGACGAAAAGAGTAGACCTTTTGGAATGAAAAAACCATCGTATATGTCATCACTCGACGTAGCATGCGGTACGCCTATAAGTTCATGTTCAGTAAAGACGAGATCACTCGGCGGGGAAGAGTACCAAGGGGTAGAACGGGAAGCCATCGGAAAGTCTCCCGCAGAACTGATTCGACGTATGGTAGTGATGCTCTATCCTCGAACGTAGGCAAGCGAGTTCTTTCAGTCACGGAGTCGATCTCTGTCTGTGCACGTCTCTGAACATCTGGATATAATACCATGGCGAGAGCAAAAGCCATCAAGCTCGACGTAGTCTGTGAAAAAGTTGAGTAGGAGACAATACGAGTTGGCCATTTGCTGACCGTCTCATATGAACCTGCATAGATATTTATCAAAGAACGGCATAACATCCCTTGTCAAAAGGTGACGAACCAACAATAGCAGTAGTAGCTGCTTTCTTCAAGGAACTCTCAAACAATGGTCCGGATACTTTATCTTGCTTCTCCATTCGTTGAAGATTTTCTGCCACCATCGAACACTTGTCAAGGACCGAGTTTTCGGCCTTGGCATGTACGGAATCAATGGCTGGGACCAAACCAACGTCTTTAAAAACAAAAGATGCCCACCATATGCTGCTGCGTATATCTAAATGAGGTCTCCGTCATTTCAGCCATGCGATTAGTCGAAATTTGGGCATCGCGTTTGATCGAGGATCCCCAGCACCAGTCAGGTAACCTCAGTACTGCATGAGGACGCGGGATGTCAAGTTTTTCTCATCAATGAGAGCGAGCTTACAAAAAGGGAAGTGTTTAAGCAAGATTGCTTTCTCTGGGGTCACCACCTTGAATCCAATATCTACTGCATTTTCCACAATTCGAACCAGAGGATCATCACGAGCACTGGGCTGGTAATCATATACAACAGACATCGCAACAGAGGACGAAAATCTGTGAACAGCATTAATAATCGCTCGGTATTTACGAACGCATTGGCTGACGTTGCGAAGTGAGTATGATAATGTTGAGAGTCATCAATTAGGTTGACGATCATCTCACAAGCCCGTCTCATCTGCATCGGGCGAAACTTGAGTGCAGAGTCAGGACGAAAGGTTTGATGGAAGAGTCGTCGGCAAAGACGCCATTCGTCACCATAAGGTGTGAATGCAAAGACGACCGACCAACCAAATCTGGCTGCACTTCAGAATGATTGAATTGCATAATACAAAAACTTACGGCTCGAGTGTTGCTATGAATGGTCGATCAGAGTAAATTCGAGAACGCTTATCCAGTAAGGCTTCTGCAACACGCTGAGAGTTGATCACCACGACTTCCTGGCCTAGAAGTCGCGCGAAGACCACATCTCCTGATAGAATGATTTGCATCATATATGCACCATACTATCTGTCCAACGTACCATAAGCAGCGCCCCATTCCGTATAAGTCAACCAAGGTTCCTTGGCGTCAAGAGACAAAACGTTTCCTAACAGTGGGAGTGGCACTGGGCCAGGAGGCAGGCAAGGTTTGTTTTTTTTGTTCTCGATAAACCGCCTGAGGGCTGTGATGACAACAAGGGACACGGGTAAGGCGGCGAGGATAGTAAGGCGACTACCAACTGAAGGAAACATGGTTAGAACAATACGTGAGTAGATATCCTACGCATGAAACGGACCTTATATCTTCACAGAGAGCCGCTTGTCTCGCTCTGTACCTGGTGTCTGTGGAATGAGAGTCGGACAAGATTGAAGAGGTGAGAAGGATAAAATCAGTATAGCAGCTGAGAAGGAGATATCATCCTATCAGATTCGTAGTGTTACATACGAGAGTCGGACAGGATTGAAGAGGTGAGAAGGATAAATTCAGTATAGCAGCTGAGAAAGAGATATCATCCTATCAGATCCGTAGTGTTACATACCCGAAGATAATACTTGTGTAGATTTCGTGGAGAACTGCATGAGTGAGAAAATGCACAACACACCCTTTGAGAAAGCCGAGACCTGTCGATATTTCTGCGCGTGCGCTACTAGCGTAGAGTTTTGCTTCATTTATAACAAGCTCAGATGACTGGGAGATACTCAACACAGCTGCATTCAGTACTCAGTGGTCCGGTCCCTGCTCTAAGTACGACATCATTAAACGGTGTAATGATTTCCAAACTCCGACACGCCATGCGCGTAATTTTTGATTCTCGATCTCACCTACTCTCTGCAGCAGCTTCCACTGTGGGAAGTAAAAACCATTAGATTAAGTGACACTGGGAGTGAATGTGTTGAATTCACTCCCACTGTCACTTAATCTCTGGTTACTTGCATTCATTGACAACTGGGGGCATTGAGTTTCACCATCAAGAATGTAAGGGTATCGGGCGGACCAGTAGAGAGTATAGGATGATAGCGCTGATGGCAGTCTGGGAACGAGGGCTGCTGAATCCATACTTACTAGAACTAGTTGTGTTGTCACCTATCCGTGTCTATCGCTGTGCTTCCAAGCTAGTCGTTGGTAATCGACTATTGATCAAATTTTCTGCTGTTGCTTTGGTGACTTAGGATGGTGTTCCCGGCTGAGAATCGCAAGGTGGGTAGAAAATATATATCATGGACTAATTTAGTTGCGAACGCACCTAGTCAGTTTTAGCGACCGCAAGTCGCAGCGCTAAACTTTGAATGCTGGGATCTCCGCGAATGCCTGGGAGCCTGCTTCAATCGCTTTCTCTCCTTGTTACATGTGTATGTTCCATGTCGCTGAGGGTGAGTCTGTGATCTTCAAATTCGGCGAAGGCGCGGTTACTGGAATGGGCAGTTCAACTTGGGTCGCATTCACGCTCGAATTGTCACTCGTTGTAACGTCGTTACATTCACTGGCCATATCGTCTGAATCCGACTCATACTCTCACAAACCGTTCCAGATGTTTCCATAAGTTCAATTATGTGGCTTTGGCACGAGTACGAGTAATCGGTATCCAATTACGAGTGCTTCACGGAGAGATGAATGCATACATTGTCTGTTATATAAGCGGACACCTCCTTGACAGATTAGCACTTAGTGTTGTAACAGATGTTAGCAAGACACAAGGATTGATGAAATGACTTCGATGTTAGTTGGGGTTCCGTGGTGCAGAAAGACTTACAAGCTTGAAGCTTGAAGCTTGAAGAACAGTGTGATGATTCAGAGTCGGCTTGACTCGAGCACCTCGTACTATGCACTCACGCAGAAGACGAGGCTGCAAACGATTCGAGTACAAAAGAACTTGGGTGAAGTTTCTAAGGGGCAATAACACGAGAGAGGATACGAAACCGAGATAACAGGACCCGGAGCACAAGGGTGTCAGGGTCACGACTAAAATAACAGGATGAAAATGGATCACAGATAAACAACTTGCGAATATGTACCAGATGAAGAAATACGACGCAGAACTACACACCAATATGAATGAAAACCATCCTCTGTTCGAGTGGCACTTTTGTCATCACGGCGTTTGTAGCACGGTTGAGTGCCCAGGCCGCCTTCGTACAGTCTATGACACCGTCCTCCAGATCCTCAAACATCTTCTCGTAGAAAGCTTCCACAACATATTTTGCGAGAGCGTCATTGACTCCCCACAACATGCCAACAACGCTCTTGAACCCAGAAAACTGGAGTCCAGCTGCGAGGTGGATAGCTTCGTCGGGCGTCTCCTCATCTCCGACGGCGGTATGACACGCCGATAAGAATGCAAATTCAGCTTGCAGAGAATTGTTTTCCATGATGTCAAGCAGCGTGACTGGTTTGTCTCTCATGGCGAAACATGAGTTATGAGGCTGCTCAAGGTCTTGCTTGCCGTGACAAGCAAGGTGCACCCAGGTGTTGAACTGCAAAGCATTGAGTGCACCTGCTTGTGTGGCTTCGTCTTTCGAAAGATTAGTGAACTTAATGTTGGGAGGAATGAGTGTATGGACAAGCTCGAGCTCGCTGTCGACAGCCGGGAGTACATCACCTTGCCCTGCGCCCGGTTCACTTTGTCCAATCGCCACGAAGGACGGAGTCGCACGCGTCTTCATTACCTGCCGAGCTCTGATAAGAGCTGAAAGTGTGGGCGTATAAGAGCAGATGTAGAGATCCTCCAGGCATGACTCTTTCCCAGAGCGATTTGTGTTCATTCGGAAGGGGTTAGCTGCATGTAAAGAGATGACCGTGAAGGCTGCCGTTGGACACAGCCATATTCGAGACCGATGCTGCAATTTCAGGTCATGCTGGAGGACGTTAACGATGGGTAGCATGATCTCGTCCCATAATATTCGCAAGCGTACTCGCAACTTCTTCCTCGGCTCCCGCGGGCGCATACGAGCCGCATGCCGGATTGCCGTAGCGAAATCGTTCTTGAGCTTCTCCAGATCTGCGAATGTGATGCGCGGGAAGCGAACATGATGGGGCTGTCCTGATGTCGGCACAACTATGGCGCTGCATGAGTATTTGCTCGCAATGAGGATGATAACTGGACCATGGCACGATGCCGCTTGCAAGTCTTTGTACGAAGGTGGGAGCAGGAATCGCGAGAAACCTTGAAGATTGCGTATCTCAGCTACCGCAGCTTACTATTGCCTTGTAAGTCTCATATACTTGATTACCGCCTGATCAGCAGCAGCTCTGTCGGCGCTGCCTGTAGAACCCTGAGAATCAGACAGGCGCTTGCTAAACTCTGCGAGTGTTTGAGCGAGTTGCGGACTCGCAGACTTCAGGTCTCCCAGTGGAGTCCTGAGCCGAGAGGCCAGTGACCATTGCTGGCTACGATCCTGCTCCACGAGTTCGACCACTCGTTGCAGATCATTCGAACGAACAGCACATGATGCTGCATCTACTGGCAGTGACTGTGCACCAGAAAAATCGGTTGCAGCCTCGCGCCGTGAGATAATTGAAGATCGCGTCATCACGTGGTTGTCGAAAGCTCCAAGCATATTTGGTATGCTTCGAGGGCAGAGTCATGTTGATGACTCTCAGCTTCATGAACCCAGTTTAAGGCTGTTTTAATGCGATACGGAAAACCTTGAGTAGGGTGGCCGGAGGCCAGTCTGAAGTTCTTTACAGCGAGTGACAAATCAGCTGGATCGTGTTGTACCCGGTAACGAGACAGATAGCCTTCCTGCAGCCACCTGTAGCTGGCATACCTATCTTGGTGCAGTGAAGGCAGATCGACACCTTCATTCTTCTCAGTTTGCATGAAACGAGAGCAGAGTGCTGAGCTCAAAGTGAAAAGAATTCTATGGGCATCTGGATGATCAACCCACTTTAACCGAAGGGATTCGCAACATAGATCAATGGCCTCGTTAAGATCCTCAATGACATGCAATTTGTCATATCTGTTGCTGAGTGTGAGGGCAAAGTCGTTAAGTGTGGCGTCACAACATGGATTCCCAGGTGGGCGCAACCACCTGATGCTGTGGTTCTCATGCATGATAATACTATTACTGTAGTCTAGACCTCATGCATGTTTTACTGCTATCCTAGTCCGTAATTCATGCATGGCATATATATAGTCCTGGTCTATTTGTCACATACGGTCATGCACGACATGGTGTGATACAGCGGGGGCACCAAATCGCGGGTCATATGGTCATGCACGACAATCGTGGGTCATGCATGATGACCATGGCCTTGCATGGCGCATTTTTTGCTATGGTCATGCACGACAGGGTGTGATACAGCGGGGGCATTGTTCGTCGCCTTTGCTGTACTATTAATCGGCCAAAAATCACGATAATATTGAGTATACTAGATACATCGAGCATGCAAATGTTATCAAACCGTCAGTGTACTACCCGAGGAGAGCATACAAAGAGTCCACAAGTTCTGAAAATGAACCAACAAGGCCCGACATAGTGATGACTGGCATTCCGCATAGGCTGCCAAACCTTCACTTAAGCCTGGGTCATCCAAAGACCCTGAATCGCGGCGTCGTCGCTGGCTCAACCACCAATCTGCCTGCCAGTCCAAGAAGGCAATAATCCGCCTTTGTTCTTCCTCCAGCAATTCAACCTCCTCCTCCCATCGCATTGCACGCACACGAGCCTTGCACCATTCTATACGAAGCGCTAACGAGAGGGTATCAATCAAACAAACTTCAAAAATAGATCAGGCCTTACCATCGTGCAGGCCAACACTGGTGTTCTCTGATACCCCTGGCGTCTTCCAGATCCACGAAAGGTGTCTCGTGCCCTCCGTCTCCTTCTCCCACATATCCTTGAATGATTTCAGGTCCCTGTTTCGATTGAGAGGCTTCAATACATCCTTCCATGCCTCATCTTCATTGAGAAGCGGCGCCAGACTAGCGAGTGCTGCCCTTGCAGCTTCGTAACACCCAGTGGCCATGGTAACTTTGTTGTCGGCCTTATTTATGGTGCTTCTTGCGCGGGTGTTGGCTGCCTGGCCGACAATGTTGTTGTCTTTGAACTTGTATAGGTGTGATCGAAGACGTAGAAGGTTCCGAATATCCTTCAATGCATCGTTTGCCTGCGCATAGCGCAACATCCATTCAAAACGACGAAGTTGAGTGGAACATTGGGTGATGGGGCCGACCGTAGATGGCAACCATAGCCGAATAGCCTCAACAGGCATAGGCTCTGCGGGGATTCTTTACCGGCACGCAGGCGAGACACAAAAGGCATGTATAGTAGTTGGATATCCCGCCATGTGTCAATTTTCCTGTGTAGTGCGTTGGTATGTTGCTGAACCTTGGCAAGTTGGTTGTCGGTTGCATGGGTGCCAAGCGCTGCAATTTCAAACAACAAGCATTGCCTTTGAAACCATTAGTCGCTACTTGTGAATGCACAAACAGGTGCACATACTGTTGTTCTTCTAAATCGATTCCGGAACTGATTAAAATGGAGGGAGGAACATCTGTGTGAAGACAGATATTGTTGCCAATTTCCAGTTCGGTGGCTTCAATGCGTGCGAGTTCTAGTCAGACGGTGGCCTGCGTCTCGGCTGCTTAAAAGTCAGCAGAGAGCTTCAAATGAAAATCAAATGATGTGCGGGCTACTCGGACCTTGAATGGATTTGGCTGTGTGCGATCCTGTTCCCAAGCCTCCACCTCATCCCTCCATTGTGTTATATCCTCCATTTGCATGCAGCCTTCCAATTCGATAAGCTCACGCTGATGGTCAGACCTTTCCTGTATAGCGTTTGCTAGCTTTCGAGCAGTCAGTCGTCCTGAGTAAGCACATCAGAATAGAATCAACAGAGAGATTGATAACGCTTACCAAGCTGCGTGCAACGTTTCCAATTCCAGTCACCAAAATGATCGTCGAGTGTGTCTTGCCGAGAGCCTGGGCCCATCTCCTTTGTGCTTGATGCGATGGGGTTAATATTAGCCCATCCACGTTCTGGAGCTTCGCCGTCGGTGCGACCAACATATCGTGAGAAATTGAAGGAAAAGTCAATCTGGCATGGCTCAATATGAGCTGGAAGATGGAACTTTGGGATAAGAAAATTGATTGTCTTGCTGTCGTAATCCAAATGATATGCAGAAGGAAGTGTTGACATCCGTGACCACAAATGTTTCAACCATTGACACGCAATATTGTATGAAATGTTGAGAACGACAACCCCGTGGTGCCTTATTGCTGAGAAGAATAGGTAGTCCATATTAATATACCTGAGAAGGCTTGTTTTAGAAGAAGCAGAGTGAAAAGAATGCAGGTGATACACACTTCTCACCCTTTTGCAGGTCACCAACTGCGTTACAAAGTTTCATGTTGTGTCGAGCGCAATCAACTGTCCTGACACCTGTAGCAGCGAGGCCTTGGGACTTCTTTGTATCAGCCATATTCACAGTGTTGTGACTGGCGCATGTGCTGCGCTACGAGTGATCAAATCAGTAGTTGCAAGAGTATTTTAAAAAAGAGATTTACCTCCTGGTTTCTGTCTTGGTGGTCTTCTAGATATGCCTTATATGCTTTCTCCTCTACAAAATATGACCATCCCTTATTTATTCCAGGATCGACGATGTCACTGGATACGAACTTCCGCTTCAAACGGAAATTGGCATCGATACTGATAAATAAGGCATACAGCCATCTGGGGTTTGATCAGACGGAGAACAACCTTCAAAATGATACAAAACTTACCGCTTATTGGATGAGGCATCCTCCCAATCCTCTGGAAGGTTTATCCCAGGCTGCGGACATGCAGGACAGAGTACTGCGCACTGTCCTGGCTCTGTTGTTGAGACACCATCTGGACAGTGTCCCTGAGCGAAACATTTCAGTAACTTGAGGATTCGCCACTCATGAATTATACGTAATAATGTTGGATAGCGGTCCTGTGGTTCCTGTAAGTTCTTTGCAAAAATATATATGCTTTGTAAATGAAATACCTTGGGCGGATTAATACCTGTGTTGTCAGATAAACGTGCAAGGCCTTGGTAGAACTCATACGCGGATGCTTTAGACTCAAATGAGAGAATGTGATACAGTTCGAGGACACCAAAAGTTGCTGCCGTTTTGGGTTCTGTTATGGTTGCCGGAAAAAGTCGCACGCGAAGAAGCTGCTTGACATGGGTCTGCATGGTTCCACATGCACAAAAATCCAATGCCACCTCATGTATTCCAGTCGTGTTGATTATCACGAAGTCGTCATTGAATGCCCGGTGAGGATTGCAGCATGTGTCTCCAATCTGATGACCCAGTTGAATGTGCAGTCCTAACATCTTCAGAGTAATTTGTTCGAAATAAGTACCATTCCAACGCTGTAAGATAACAATAAGGGGCTGATATAATGAAAGATTTGGGTATTACCTGAAGACGGTGCATTTGAAAATGCCGGTGCCTTTCTACAGTACATGAAGGGCAGTGCAGCTCCGGTAAGAAGCAGTCCTTGCAATGGATGGTCGGAGTGTTTTCTTGGCAGTCTTTACAGAGTGAATCAACAATGTAATCTCTGCGGCCTTCAAGGCGAATCAGTTCGTCCAAAGATATTGGACACTCTGGCTCCCATGCTGTCAAGGGGTAATTCTGGGCACTGGTGAGCACTGAACGTTGATCTGTCGCTTGGACACATCAAAAAAAATACTTACAGCAGCTGTACGTTTTCTCTTCGAAGTCTCACCAACAACACAACCATCTGGGAAGGGCATGTGTTCAACAAAATTGCCAGCATCCCATACTCGGTATGGGTTGTGGGCTACCGGCGGATCCTCATTGTGCCAGACGGTTGGTGGCAAAAGCTGGGTATCTGTCAGGGACTCCGTGCGCACTAATGGTTTGCCAGATTGGAATGTGTAAATTGAGGCCGTGTGGAGGTGGGTTGAAGGTGCATCTACAAGCTGCTCAGCTGTGTGACGCACCAGCTTCTGTTTTTTCTTCCCCATGTTGCAAGTAGATAGAAAAAGACAAGTGTGCTCATCTCGACCTTTGAAATTGAGAACTATCATATCGCATATAATATTGATAGATGGTGGATCGAAGAAGCGATGCATTTATTTACATCTATTGAAACCAGATGCTTCTGCCCATTTTGGACAACTCACTCACTACCTTCGTCACTTGTGCTCACCATGTATGCACCATGCATGGCACACACATCCTCCCTGAGAATCTATTACATATCAGGTGCCCACCTTCCAGTGAGTCACAAGCCTCCGGAGTCTATAAAAATGAGCAAACAGACAGTAAGTGTATTTTTCACTAACTCCAACATCACAATTAATTGCTTTTCTAGATGACATCTACGAACTCGAGTTCAGTGTCTCCTAACAATGCAGTTGGTAAGTTTACTACAACTTGTCGTTCTGAATGTGCACTCACTCTCTGCAGATGCTCTTGTGGCGGCACTCGTGGGTCTTAACATGAGCCCTGTGACTGCAAATGCCCTCGTTACGGTCATTCAAGGGATTGCTTCCAACGAGCTCTTGACTCCGATGGCATTACCTCCAGCTCATATACCTGAGCAAGCGGATGATGGAGCTGACCATGGAGCAGATACTGACGACAATGAGGCTGAGAGCAAAGTAATCCCTGTGCACACTTCACCTCCCTCTACTGGTACTTCCTCCACCACTATCCCAGTGCCTCCCAAAATCTTGCCAGCCGGCATCAACAACCCTCTAGCTCCCACCAACTCACTCTCTGTTGGGCTCCCACCCCGTTCCATTTCATACCGAGACTTCCCATATGAGATTCCCCATGCGTCCGCCGAAGCACCGTTCTACTGTGTGATCAAGGGCAGACGTGTTGGTGTGTTGTCTACATGGTAGTTACTATATTTTGCACGCTGTTGTATATGCTAACAAGGAATCAACAGGGAAGATACTTCCCCCCAAGTCACGGGTGTCAGTGGTGCTATCCACAGCCGTTGTCCATCAGTTGAAGTAGGTATAGCACGCATTCATGCAGCCATTGAACGTGGAAATTGCCAGTATTTGGGGGTATGATAGCTTCTGTTTACACCTATTGTAATTATCTGTGCCTTTATCATGTACTGAGCCTCTATAGAAGCTGAAATCACATTTTTTTGATCTCCCATTGTGTGAACACGTAAGGACGAGCTTCTTCGAAGTGAGTGATACCGGCGTGAATGCAAAGTGATTTTCAGAATATTGATCCTCAAAACGAGCTCAGTTGTCCCCATCTCACACAGCTAGCTAACTAGCTATACAGTAGGTGTAGATATATATAATGCACGAGGTAGGATATATGGTATGTGTAGATATATATAATGCGCAAGGTAAGACATTTTGAGATGCCAGTAGTCGCTATAGAGCACAATATCAATAAATATTATAATTCTCCCAAGAATCTGTGCTAAGCAAAAACACACACAACACCTTATTACTATATGGTGTATCACCCTTGTTCTGCATGATACTTTGTGTATTTCATTGGTACCTACACTAATCAATACTTTGTACAGTGAACTATCATTAAGCATGAGTTTTGAGCTTTGCGTTGTATACGGTTGAACAGGCCTTAGAACTCAAATAAGGATTAGATGTCATAACACTGTTTACGATAATTTGTACAGACATCTCTTCAAACGTCTCTTCAAACTATCCAACGTCTCTTCAACATTCCTACATGGGACGACACAAGTGGCACCAGTCAGAAGAAGATCGCTGAGAGGCTGCCAAGATGTATTGAAAGGCATATTATGAAAAGTATGTTTGGTTCATTTCTTCCTGGTGGCAACAATGTTCAATCCTCACACAGAAATAAAGTCGCCATCTTGCAAAAGATGCGATTAAAATACAACACCACAAAGTAAGTGATTTTATTACTATTACTCTGAGCGCTAACCAAGTCCAGGGGTTCATCTAATCCAGCTCCGCGTCATCGCACAGCCTTCAGCTTGAATGGTGCGGAAAATGGCAAACTTAGCTTGTATGTTTCATATCAATTTGTGTCATTTGAAGCTCACTTGTATACTCAGATCTGACCCAGATACGAGATTCCGCAAGCTAATTAACGGATCTACTCGTAGGTTCCTAGATAACTTGACATTGGAGTACATTGGCGGGAATCTTTCAGATGAGTCTTGGCAGCCCATTCGAGATGCACTCGATATTGCTCAGGAAGCTGAGGATGCACTTAGAGCAAGTGGAGATGATGGTATGGAATACCGGCAAGTCATACTGTCCCTTGAGGATGTTCTTTTGCGTGTTTTTGAGGATGAGGACATTCAATCCGCACATAGTCGGGGGCTTCTTAGGTACCAGCTGGCACCTGAATTCATTGTACAGTGAGGCTCATACTCATATACGTAGAGCAGTACTTGTTTATATTCTAAATCGGCTCCTAAAATAGTATATACTCTGCTAACACTCTGCAGCGTCTGTCAATGATGTGATGATACATTGTTCGGAAATTGCCTTGTGGCTTGATGGAGCTATAAAGTCAAATTTCATATTTTTGGATCCATGTGACCCCGGCTAAACATATCACAAAATATTTCAAAAGGTGTGCGTACACATTTCATTTTCACAGGACTATGATTTCTCACATGACATGTAGATGGTTGCTAGTGAATGGACTTCAAAGGAGCAAAAGGAGTGGTTGGCTGCACGCCTTCCTGGTTACTTAAAGTGCTCTACTAAAGCTAGCTATGTGAAGTTCTGGCCTCCGGTCTACGAGCAATGGGAAGAGCAATGGCCCATACATAAAGAGCTCTGGCCAGACCTTCCTGAGAGCAAGACTCTAAATGCCGTACAATCAGACTTAAAGGGGAAGGCAGTCAAGAAACGTCAGAAGGTGCAATGCCATTAGTTGATAATGTGACCTTGAGGTACTAACCAAAATGAAGCAATTACGCACATGGATTTCGTGGCACTTGGGTCGTTCTGCCTCCCGCAAAGCATGAGTAGCCCAATCTTCCACTAGGGCAACTCGCCTACTCAAAGACCTCCTCCAACCTCGGGGTGCGAGAGCCCTAAGTGAAGCCGAAATGTATTCCCGGCTCTATTATAAAACCAACATTTGCCCAACTGTGCAAGCTGCCATCAGTGAACGTGGGTCAACGACACGAGGTGAAAGGCTTACAATTGTATGAGACATGGCGCGTCAATGCTGGGAGCAAGAAACGGATGAGACTATCATTGTCGATGTCAAGGGCAGGATGAAGGCTAAGAAAACATCAAAGAAGTCAAACGAGGATGGTGAAGATGACGAAGGACTGGAAGATGATGACGAAGAGGAGGAATTGACCACGGAAGATGTGCTTGAGTGCGTTTTCCCTAACTGCATTTGTTTTAATTAGTCACACATTGCAGAGCGCAGGAGAATTTACCTGCCATTTTCAACACCATTCTGACGTATCTTGGACAACGCACCAGATTTTTGTTTTTGGTATTAATGGGTGGGCCAGATCCCTCAAACAACAATACAATCTCCGTCTCATCGTAAGTCTTTATCTGGCGAATTGAATTGGGTGCTTACTGTGTAACCAGTGTTGATGTTGGTACCACAAAGCTTGGACATTCAGCCCCACAGTGTTTGCCCGACTTCAAGGAAAATTTCCTTGGAACATATCTAAGGTTCCTTCAGGGCGTACAAGGCAAGTGAATCCTTTGCAATGGATGTGGATTGTACTTACATGATAATGATTTAGTTTATACTTCCCCTGAACCTGCAGATCAAAGCGGTACTGATGCTGCAGATGAGGGAGAGGTCGAGGATAAAGATAATGTAGACCTTGAAGACCAGGATGAAGTGGACGTGGACCCATTTGCAGATGAGCCGGAGGACCAATCAGAGGCATTGAAGGGATGGCCTGAGGGAGATGTTTTGGACGGGGAGCTAGATGGGGAGGGGGATGGGAAGCAGGATGGTCACGAGCGGATGCCCAATATTTATTCCCCCAACTATGCCAAGACCATGCATGGCACTCTGCAGCCTGTCGCCATGCATGACTTGTTCCAAGGCACCAACATGCATGGCTCTGTCCAGCCTGAGGATCGTTCGATGTTCCAGAACATCAACATGCATGGCTCCGTCCAGCCCAAGGATTGTTCGAATCTCACCATGCATGATGGCAACCCATACCTCATGAACACCACCAACTTCCACGGCACTGGTGCTTACCCGGCAGAGCTCAATATTCTCTTTGGCGATCTTAATTACTGGACTCCCGTCCCCAGGCCAACTGGACAGTACAACTCGCTTCAAAATTTACAGACTTTCAGCCAAGTCCCTAGCTACCCTCAGCCTCTGGGTGCGAAGGAATCAGGTGCGAAGGCATCCAGCGCTAAGGCATCGGGTGTAAAGGCATCTGGCACTAAGGCATCGGGTGCGAAGGCCTCTAGGACAGACAAACCCGAAGTTCCTATGCACCAGGCTGAAACCATGACCCGCAAGTCTGCACGTCCACCAAAACCATCCACCCGTAATGACATGGCCAATGCCATTGGGGCTCAGGCCCTTAGCGAACTGCGAGAGAAGGAAAATGGTCTTTCTGTAGTAGGCAAAAAGGCCCGTAAACGTGGACAAGATGCAAGTGGGGAGCCCATTGCTAAGTACTGTGCATTTCTTCCTCTGAAATGATCTGAGCCACTGACCATTCTTCCAGGAAAAAAAAAGTAACCGCTGGTACTGCAGTTTAGGCCATGTGCATAAGCATTTGGATTGTTCTTGAAGTTCTGAGATAGCGTTGAGCATCGAGTGGTTGTCTTCTTGAGTCACTGGTCACACATATCTTTGCGTACGATTCATATATTTATACACTGGTCTTGCTTGTAATATAATATATATAAAATACATGTACCATGTATGGTACAAGCTCGAATGCATGGATCCACGTACCATGTATGGCCCAGGTAAGCTAGGTCGTGCACACGATGCCATGCATGATCAGCTCTGGAAAAACCAAACAAGCATGCATGAATCTACGTACCATGTATGGTACAGGCTCACGAGTAGCAACAATTATCATATGTGAATCCATGTACCATGTATGGTACAGGCTCGCGAGTAGCAACAATTATCATGTGTGAATCCACGTACCATGTATGGTAAGCTAGGTTATGCATGATGGTGCTTTCACATTTGTGCTTCACACCATGCATGGTAGCATGCATGTTCCATTTGTGATCCTACTGAGGGCGCACTACAGTAAAAACATGCATGACTACAATAGTACAATCCTAGTTATATCATACATGAATAGGACACTATAGCCTGGCGCAACATCAGTGCCTCGCGATAGAGGCTGACAGCTCAGTGGATGTCATCAACATCACCGCGTTTATTGAAATGGGTGCGTAGGGCGCCCCCTCTGAGATTCAGAGGTAGAGCGCGGGCAAAAAACTTAAAGGTACGAGTCTCAGTCTCTGAAAAGGAACTCTATATTAACAAAAATGTCTACCTTAAAGGTACGACTACAATGTTTCATTAGCGCTTGGTTAAACTAATGGTAAGGTATAGGACTCACGTCTCAGTCTCTGAAAAGGAACTGAGACGCTCGTCTGGTTGGTCGGGAAACTTTATACTGTAAGTGTTTTCTTATCTTTTATATTGGAATGAAACATCTCTTCTACCAGCTTCGGGGCCGATGTCACTGCTCCTTTATTCCTGGCCCGTTGCGCTGCGCTCGGTCTTTCTAGTCTCCCTTGCGTACCTCTCCTTTGGCTGTCTCGGTGTTCTTCAACGTGTCAGATTCCAACACTCCCCCTCGAGCGCAAGCCAGGGCCATGAGGAGCCTGAGCTTTTTCAAATGAGGGCGTGCTAAGGCCTTGGTGAAGGCATCGGCCACATTATCCTCCGTGGGACAGTAGAGTAGCTTGAAAGTACCGTCCTTGACATACGAGCGGACAAAATGGTAGCGTAAGTTGATATGTTTGGTGTGTGACTGAAATTTTCCGTTCAAAGCTAATGCGATCGCCGCCTGGTTATCACAGAAGATTGGGATAGGGAGAGTGGGGGCTTTGTAGAGCTTGCTAATGATCAGCTTCAAGTAGAGTAGCTCTCGTACCACACTGCATCAGGGAAAACCTCTTCTGGGAAATAGGGCAAATTTGTGTAAATGACGGTGATTTGTTGGGATTTATTGGGATTTATCGTCATGTTTCACATTAGGGATATTTATGAACTAACCAACAGCCCCGCGATGCCTTCGTTGGAATAAAGTGGACAAAAATACAATAAAATGCAATCAAGTGTGCAGTATTAATGAATCTTTGTACTAGATTATCCTCAAGCAATATCACAATGACAAAGGTGAAAAAAACATTATATTGTCATTCAGACTCGATATACGATACTACGTTAACGACTAATGAGTGGGGAGATTTCACTGAACACAAAGGAGCGGATAGCAGCAGAAGACGGAAAAAATCGCTAGACATGAAGGAGCAGATTAGTACTAGTGGCAGCAGACAGAGGACAAAAAAAAACACTAATCAGACTTGCCACCCACGTTTACCCAGTCAACCCGTGCAATAATCTGCTCTTTCAAAAGTCGTGCAGATCCCACATTATGGATTCCACTATTACCGGAAGGGAATTGAGTTGGGGGTCACAAACGATCAAGAAAATTGCGTACATGACAGCACAATAGATTCCATGGGCCAGCTTATGGTACTCAAGTGGCTTCTTCTGTTTCATAGTGAGAAGAAGGAGCATGTGTGCCTTGAAAGTGTTGTTGTGACTCGGACCAACAAACTCACTGCTCTTGCTGACATTAAAGTCCAGGATATTGGCTTCAACCTGAGATGTACACAATGAGCTGAGGCAGCAATGAACAACCAAGTACAAACTGCAGTAGCAACACCGGCTATCATGTGGTCGACAACCTCCAACTCATCAGAAGCCGTGGAGAGCGAAGAAGTAAGGAGGTAAGAAAATTTGAGGCCAACATCGCTATACTGGTTGGCAACAAAGAAACCAGCTCGAACACCTTCTTTGATCACTTCAGCTTGGAACGGCTTTGAAGTATCATATTTGTCTTTCTGAAACCAAAAAAAAAGTTCGAGGTTTGCGCAAAAATCATAAATGCATGGACGGACCTTGGCTGACCAAGGGTAGATGTAGTTGATTTCTTCTAAAAGTTTTGCGTTCTTGGCTGCCGAATTAGTCACAAGATTGAGGACGCTCATGACAGCTTGGCCAACTGCCTTCTCAAATTGAGTGCGGCAGAGGTGAATACGGTGTGCAGTCTGAAACACAGAAATAAGTGAAGAATGTAACTATAGAGACAAAACTCACATAATCTATGAGCAGCTTGGCATATTGAGGCCACGAGTCATGGAGGAGGCGTTCAGCAATGTCATCATCACCAATATAACCTTCATGATCAGCTGACTCGACTAGAGCTTCATAGGCCAGTGTGTCAGTACCACGAGTTGCGAATGGAGTGGTCATTGCAAAGACATTATCGACAGTGAGATCAGCATCTTCCTCCAGGCCAAATGCGAACATGTGTTGCCCTCATTCATAGCTTCCACAGACAACTTTGCGGACCTTATCTGACTGCAGTTTGATGGAGATGATTGGAACTTTCCCACAAAAAGTCACCCGTAGATCTGTGTCTGACATCCACGCAGTTCCATCCTGGCTCATACTACTATCTGCAGCGTGATCTGAACCAGTAAGAGGCTTCTTCTCTTCGACATCAACAAACTGTGGCATCTGGTAGGCAATCCAAAGGTGAGTAGACACTTTCTTGCATTTTTGGATGGCTGACCTCATCCAGGAGCTTCTTCTCCCGTGCACTCTTCAACACTGTGTGGGAATTTGGACCTTGCTTGCCCTCTGGCTTGCTGTTGGACACCGTACTATGGGTCCATTGCACTCCCTGTCTAGGTCAGTAATCTCGGTTAATGCTATTGGTAATTTTCACTGACTTCTTCATCAAAATCCTCAACAGCAAAGTCTGCAAGTTCTTCATCCTTGTCATCGTCATTTAAGCTGTCGCATCCACTGTGGTCTTCACCATCTTCATTCAAGTCTCCACACTCTGATCCAACAGCGTCATCCTGGACTCTCTTGTGGTTGCCTAGCAAGTCCTTGTCACGTTGCAGTGGATTTGGTGCTCGGAAAACCCTGCCTATCAAATTTTCAGTTATTTTTTATCCGTGAGAATACTAATTGGGTCACCGAGTTTAGGTGTTAACTTTGGCTTCTTGGAATCACGCTGGTGCAGCGGCTGCGATGGTTGCTGGACGCTGCCCTCATTCAACAATTTTGGTTCTATGTGCAAAGGTAAACACAATTACTGTTTTAAGTTTGCTCTGACCTTTTGACACACTATTAATGTGTTTACGCTTGCCCTTTGTGAATGATGCAGGCGCTGGTACTATGCTGGAGCTATTGGCTGGCTCTTTTTGGCCTCTGACTCATGTCCGCTTTATCGGCCGATCTAGAACATGATGTGAGTATGTATATTATCGCTGCTATGAATTGGTACTGACTGGGTCTTGTGAGCGCCGCAGTTTTGGCTGCACGAGTTGCTTTCAAAATGCCCCGTTAGTGTTATATGACACATAGAAGGTATGTGCTCTCACGTTGTCCTGCGCTGGGTTTGTTTTGCTCCCTCTTGTCAGACACTGCATCAGCCTCAGCCAGATTTGCAAGTTGGGTCTGCATTCTTGCTTTGCGTGTTTCCCTTAACTGTGCTGCAAGCACTGTTGATGACTTTCGTGAAGCCATATTTCTGGTAGATGTCAATGAAGGTGGGGGTCACAATTTGAACGAGAAGAAAGTAAAATGCTAAGGTCACGGTCTAGTTGGAAAGTTCAAGAGCCGACCAGGGTCTGTTGAACCTTGTTCACCCCAACTTGCTCCGTGTTGAACCTTGTTCACTTTCCTTTTTCAGTTTACATTCAATAGCCTTCCTTCCCAGTCTATTTCCTGTACTGCCCTGTTTCTTAGTGCAACATGTCCTTTCAATGTGCAGGCTGCCATGAACTTTTCTCTTTAAGGGGATCATACCTTCAACACCTCAGAAAGTCCTCCAATGCACGCTGTCGACATGAGTGTGAGAGACTCAACAATTCAATGCACCGCCCTGTTCGCAGAGATCCACCCCATGCCTTATGCTACTGTGCTTCAACACCTGATGTCACACCAGATCCTCAGCCCTTTAGTGGGCATTATTTTGGTGATGACTATGGAGATGATGGTTTTCCCCTCATGAACGATGAAGAACGGGTTCACATTGATGTCCACCATGATATAAATGTGGCCGAGGAGGATGAAAATGCACTGGAGACTGACAACAAGGACACCGAAGTTGATGTAGGCATGGGCTGGGAGCCACCATGCAATCGGGAATGCAATGTACAGTCACCAACCCCAGAGGTTGGTGGTCATGCTTCTTGCCCTCTGCAGAATGCTGCATTGGACCAGGGAGAACATGAGCAGCTGCATAATGCTCTGGTCACCATCGAACACTTTGGGGGCAAAGCTGGTGCTCCGTTACACACTGTA
Source organism: Auricularia polytricha (assembly GCA_003316125.1). NCBI lineage: Eukaryota > Fungi > Basidiomycota > Agaricomycetes > Auriculariales > Auriculariaceae > Auricularia > Auricularia polytricha. The sequence continues at coordinate 61,304 of QFEN01000239.1, forward strand.
CCCCAAGTGAAGAGATCTGAGTACACAAATTACTCAGCTGATGTGGATGGAAGTCCGAAAAATCCCTGGGCACCATTTAATTCTCAGATTGACTGGGAAGTTGCGCAGTGGGCAAAATTACAAGGTCTGGGATCAACTGCATTCACTGATCTCCTAACAATAGAAGGTGTACGTGCAACTTTGTTCGCATTTTTAGCATGTAGGCTCACATCCATGATGTCAGGTCTGTGAGGCACTCGGTCTGTCTTACAAGAACTCAGTCGAACTCAACAAGATCATCGACACCAAAATTCCATCACGTCAACCTCGTTTCGTTCATCAGGAAGCCTGTGTGGCAGGTGAAACATATGACCTATTCTCACGCGACATATTGGAATGTGTTCGAGCTCTGTATGGCGACCCTGAGCATGCACAATACTTGTCTTTCACGCCAGCGAGACACTATGCAGATGCAGATAAGACTCAGCGCCTGTATCACGATATGTGTACTGGCGAATGGTGGTGGGCAACCCAAGTATGTGTTGCGTGTTTATAATCAGTCACTCGCTCATTTTGGACTGTAGGAAGTTTTGGAACAATTGAAACCAGAAGCGACAATAATCCCCATCATCATCTCATCAGACAAGACACAGATCACACTGTTCCGAAACAAAACAGCATATCCAGTTTACCTTACCATTGGCAACTTGCCAAAGTATATCCGACGTAAACCCTCCCACCGAGGTCAGATTCTTCTGGCATATCTGCCAACAACACATCTCACGCAAATTGCCAACAAAGCCTCACGGCATCGAACCTTATCCAACCTCTTTCATGCGTGTATGTCACACATCGTGGAGCCATTGAAATCAGCTGGCGTGGATGGTGTCATATTGATGAGCGGAGATGGTATCAAACAACGCTGTCATCCAATTTTTGCAGCCTTTGTAGGAGACTACCCTGAACAGTGCCTAGTCACTGGCACCATGAACGGAGACTGTCCCCACAATGAACTTGGTGAACATCCCTCTCAACACGAATTGCGTGATCTTGATGCTATTTTGGACGCACTTGAACTTCTCGGATCACCATTATACACTCGAGCCTGTCATGATGTTCGCATTAAGCCGCTTCAACATCCCTTCTGGGAAGACCTCCCATACCTCAATATCTTCCAATCTATCACGCCCAATATCTTGCATCAACTTTACCAAGGAGTAATGAAACACATGATTAGCTGGGTTACTGAGATTGTTGGGGCTGTCGAGATAGACGCGCGAGTTTGTCGCCTTCCACCCAATCATTCAATACACATTTTCCAGAAAGGGATCACGACGTTGAGCCATGTCAGTGGTACAGAGCACAAGCAAATGTCGCGCTTTTTACTTGGCCTTGTCATTGATGTGCAGCTGCCTGAAAATGCCTCTCCAGCAAGACTAGTGCACGCGACTCGTTCTCTGCTAGATTTCCTCTACCTTGCCCAGTTCCCCGTTCACTCTGATTTGTCAATCAATGCCCTTGAAACAATGCTGGATGAATTCCATCAAAATAAAGGCATTTTTGAAGACCTTGGCATCCGTAATAACTTCAATATCCCGAAGCTCCACTTTCTTCAGCACTATGCTCAATCAATCAAACTATTCAGCACGACGGACAACTTCAACACAGAGGCAACCGAGAGACTTCATATTGATTTCGCAAAGGACGCTTACACTGCCACCAATCACAAAGACGAGTTTTGGCAGATGACAAAGTGGCTTGAATGCAAGGAGAAGGTCTTGCAGCACGCAAATTTTGTCATATGGCACCGCAATTTGAGCGCAAACTCAGATGTCATCGCCGCTTGTCCTGTCGAACATTGGCAGCCTCCTGACCTCACATGCCGCTTTCACATCAAGATGACTCATCATCCGTCATGCAAGTTGGTTCCACTCCAAGAAATCACTTCTCCATCCTTGTTTGGAGCTATTCATTTTGTCCCTGCACTGGCGAGATTCATTGTCCAATATAATCACCCGACACTGTCCTTCTGGAAAATTGAAGATCGTGCAACAAACATACATTTGCCTTGTGACTCCGTGCCTGTCTTTCACCGTATCAAGTTCTGGAACAACAAGATACACGCAACTGAAACACTCGACTCTGTACACATGCAGCCAGCAGTGAAAAATGGCGAAGGTCATATGGTCAAAGCCGCTAGATTTGACACGTGCCTCGTACAGGTGTGCAATGCTGATATGCCTCCAGCGTCTATTCAAGGTGAAACTTTTTGAGCCCACCGAATCCTCTGCTGATATAGAAATGTAGATTTACGTGTCGCGCAGGTTTGCGCAGTCTTTTCTTTACCCCAAACAGTGGTGAAGCGGTATTTCAACCCTCAGAACCCCCCACCCCAGCATCTCGCCTATGTGGAGTGGTTTTCGGCTTTCAGTCCTTTACCAGATACACACTCTGGGCTGTACAAGCTCAAACGGCTGGTTCGCGATACCAAACGCCAAGTGTCAATCGTGCCTGTATCTTTGATTTGTCAAAGTGTTCACTTACTGCCTAAGTGGGGAGGAGCTGTTCCTGCAGAATGGATGAGCTTGGATGTTCTTGATACTTCTCCCTTGTTTTTTTTGAATGTCTTCAAAGACGCATATACTTACTTCAATGTAGGTTAATATACATCCGTATTTTCCGTGAATATGTATCTTTCTGCAATAATGTGATAAAATTGAGAAAGTCGACTAAAACCAAGTAATTCTGCAAATTTCGCACGGGAGCTTTTTCCTGATGTGGTGAGTGCAATGTACTCAGATTCTGCAGTGGATAGTGCGATTAACGGTTGTTTTCGCACGCTCCAGGATACCAGGCCCCCATTCAGCATTACAATGTAGCCAGACATTGAATGTCTGTGCGCTTGGGAGGCCCAGTCAGCATCGACAAAGGCTTCTAAGCCAGTGTTTGTGGAACCTAAGGTAAGCTTGAGTGTGTCTGTGCCTTTGAGATAACACAGTGCACGTTTAGCTGCCTCCCAGTGGACTCTGCCTGGACTTCGCATGAATTGCGAGAGTGTTGTGACGCTGAAGGCTATGTCAGGTCGCATGCTCATCGCGGCATACATTAGTGATCCAATCGCGCGCTGGTACGGTACGTCTCTCATCGCTTCGAGTTCTGCATGAGTGCTGGGGGATTGATCTGCGGACAGGATTTGGCTGGGTTCTATTGGGGTCTGGGCAGCCTGTGTGTCTTCCAAACAGAAGCGCTCGACTATGGTGGCCACGTAGGCCTTCTGGGACAGCGTTAAGGTATGTGCTGCTCTGTCACGCATTACCTTTAACCCCAACAGCCATTTCAACTCCCCTAGGTTCGATATTTCAAAGAATTTCTGGAGTTGAGCCTTGAAGCGGTTGATGTGGGAGATGTGGTTTGCAGTGACGGCCATATCGTCGATGGAGACAGTGATTACCATGTGTTTGCTGGAGGTACGTTTGTAGTACACTGCTTGATCCACCTTCGACCTGCTGAACCCCAACTTCAAGAACACTCCGGCTAGCTCCTCCGCCCACTCAAACCCAGCTTGCTTCAACCCAGGTAAGCTCCTCTTTAATTTCAACACCTTTCCACGCTGATCCTCCCACAAATACCCTGGGGGTGCGCACATGTAGATCTCTTCTTGGATGCTCGCATAAAGGTAAGCACTTTTGATATCAATCTGGTGTATCTCCCAGTCTTGCTGAACGGCCATAGCTAGTACCGTTTGGATTGTGCTCATATTGGCGGTGGGCGCAAAGGTATCGAAATAGTCCACTCCGTATTTTTGCCGCTGTCGATCTTCGAAGTTGGTCTGCTGAAAAACTCAACAAAAACAACAAACCAAAAATCGCTACTGGTCAGTGGTCCTTTTGCTTAGAAGCACTGGGTACAGTAGTTGTAATAGAAGGGGTGGTCTGATCCTTGTAGTACTCCAAACACTTTGGGTTTTGAAGGTTTTAGGCGTGGGAAAATCGAGGAGTGATGAGCTCTACTAAGTCTGAGAAGACCTAGCAGGTTTGAGAACGATTAAAGGAATAGCACTGCACTCGAGGCAGCTGACTTGAATGAATAACAGCAGAGGAATGAGACAATGTTCCAGGTGAACAATGTCAAAGACGTCGAAATACTGATGAATATGAAGCCTATCTGAGGCTCCAGAAGGAACTGGGAATAAACTGTAAACTGGGAAGCTGAATTGAATTGTTTTCTGTAGCTAAAGTACAGGGGTTTATATATGTTTCTGTGGTTTGCGTACTTGTGCGTACTCAAAACTGTGCTCCAGCCATAAGAGTAAGTAAATGATGGGGGTAAG
>QFEN01001918.1:0-12457 GCA_003316125.1 Auricularia polytricha
TATTGAACTTGCTAGAGACATATGGTCATATTCATACATCATTTGACAGATGAGATGACAGCTTACTCGCGTTGGTACATCCACATCAGTACGACTAGCCAGTCTTTCACAGAATCTTGCCACAAACTGACCAGAGGGCATCCATGCATTCTCTCAATGTCGGTCGGCTGCGGAAGCTCGAGCATGTCCGCAAAAATCCCAGAATACATAAGCTTGCTGTGGTGAATCTTTCGTGATTGTCCTTCAATGCTAATCACGATGTCCCCGTCAACAAACCAGAATTGCGACTGCTCGATTGATGATTCGGATGTTCTGCAGTGGCTTGTGCGCTGTCGTTTCGCTGGGGGAGGTGATGTCTGCATATCTTCGTCAAGACCGTGCATTGTTGAAGAGTTGTTACTTTGAAGTTGAAGTCGAAGTCGTGGTTCGAAAGTTGTGGTGTCATTGACTGGTAACTTGTAAGTAACGTTGTGGCGTGGAAACTGACGCGTCGCGACGCGTCTAGCACCAAAACGTCGTCCCAGTGGTACACGAATGTACTCTATGTGCCATCATTCCACATCACCACCAGCATCATCTCCCGCGATTTCAAGTTTTCTTTTATGCCCAGGGAGTTCAGCACCGTCACCATACCCCACGCCCGCTTTCTTCCGTAGCACCTCTATGTCCTGTTCAGCCTCTTCCGCCCACTGAAGTACAAGATGTCTCCCAAGTAAATGCGTGTGTCGTAGTGCAGCGTATGCGTTCTCCGCCTCGTGCTGGGTGAGGAACTCCAAAAACGCGAAACCGCGCGAGCGCGAGTCGAACTTCTTCGGAAGGCGTACAGATTTGAGATGACCATGCGCACTATATGGGTATGGGTTTGACGGATATCAGACACATAGATGGTAGATTGTACTGACCTAAACAGCTCCCTGATATCCTTCTTCGTAGCTTCGAATGGTACATTCTTCACAATCATCTTCGTCGACGTGCTCTTGGCGACTGTCTTGTCCTTAGACTCGTCTTCCGTTCCGCGCCCAGCGAACTTGACGTGCAATGAATGCCCATCAAGTGTAAAGCCCTGCATACTCTTCATAGCCTTCTTCGCATCTTCGGCCGTCTTGAACCCCACGAAGCCATACCCCATGCTCAACCGGGGGGCTTCAGCACCAGGAACGGTAGGTCGTTTGGGGTCAGGCTTAGTCTGTACTCGCGCGAACAAGAACCCAGGAAGATTCCGGAAGACTTGCGTCAGACGCTCTGCGGTGGTACTGAAAGCCAGATTCTTGACGAACAAAGTCGTCCCAGCCGACAAAGTAGGTTGGTCCTCATCACCACCGTTGCCAGCTTCCTGCTCGGCGATAGTAATCGGCTTGAATGCAGTTGTTAGCGTACGGTTGGAGTTTCCTGCATCCGAAGTCTCTTGGAACATGCCCATCGGACCCTTCTCCAGGTAGACGACACTACTTCCGAGACGTCGGTAAGCCACAGCTCGAAAAGCCTTGGCAGCTTCATCTGCCTGTCCGAATTCCACTACCGCCATGGTACCTGCCGGTGGTACAATGACCCGGCTGAGTTCCCCGTGTGACTCAAACATCTCACGTATCTGCTCCGCGGTGGTGCCATAGGGGATGTTCTTCACGAGTATGGTAGTATCGGATCGCGCTCGGGAAGAAAACGACGATATGATGACCCCCTGGGACTCGAGGTAGGACTTCGTCTCTTGGATAATGTGCGTCTCCGCAAGCGCAAGCTTCACTGCCGCATTATCTGACTCAGGGTTGAGGATATCTGCCTTCGCAATTCCCATTCGATCGGCGATGGACGATGCCACTGCATCGCTCTGCACATGCATTGCATGAGATCTCAGTATATATTGTGTAACATGACAAGGGCTTGACAAACATTCATGTACAACATACTCCAATTAAACTCCCGCCCAGCTACGGCCCTACGCTGAGAACCCCTCACATCTTTAAACAATTGCTTTTTCCCCTCGCCCTCTACCGCTTCAAACTTGCCTTTACGGTTAACAGCGGGAAGGATATGGAGAAGACGACCTTGGAAGGACGTCTTCTCCAGCGCCTCATACGCTGAGAGGGCAGATGTCGGCTGCGTGAATGTCACGTAAGCTACACCCTTGGGCTGCTTCGACAATGAGTCGATGGGTATATGAACCTAGCGTGAGAGGAATGAGTCAGTGAAGCGCTCGACGACAGAGATAGGTTGTAAAATAGGACGGAAAGTCAGATAATTGTTCTACTATTTATTCCCTGGGATCAGCATGTCCAAGAAGGATAAGATGTCCCTAAGTGTTTATCATCAAGAAAACGGAGAATATAAAAAGCGAGAACAAGGCAATGATATGCTTACCTGCGAGACTTGCCCAAATGGAAGAAATCGATCCATGAGCTCGGCTTCCGTGCACGAGAAGGCAAGATTTCGAAGGAATAATCGCGATGTCTGCATAATTGTCGTCTTCGTTGCTGAGTCTTCCTTGGGAAGAGTGCTGTGGTCAACGTCGTGCTCGTCGTCCGATTGCTCGAAGACTTGATCAGGTGGCATTCGACGTCGCATCCACTCGAGGTCCGAAACAGCCTCTTCAGATTTCGTGCTAGTCTCAGGAGGGTCGGCGGGTAGGACCGGATGAGATTCATTAGTTTCGTTTGCCCATGACGGGCCCTTTGTTGTGCGAGGTTGCATGACATCCATGAACTGATCTAGAGGAGAGGCTGACGTCGAAAGGGCTGGTGCGCTTGTCTTACCATTCTTGTCCACCTTCTGAATATGTGGTCGCGACGAAGGTCCTGGGTCTGCAGCAGTATCTTCTAGGCGTCTTCTCTTATTTGGTCGAGGAGCTGAAGCATCTTTCGTACCCTGTGGATAGATCAGACAAAAAAAAATGCTGATAAGAGAAAAATTTACTTCGGCAACCATAACATTGATTCGTGTCGAGTCAATAAACGTGCGGTCAAACCAGTCCCTTGCAGCGGTTGCTTCTCCATCTGTCTTGAAGCCAACAAAACCGAATCGTCGCGAAGTGCCATCTTGCTTCAGTGAAATTTTGACATCTGTAATGGTTCCAGAGGGAGCACCTTGTTGTTCGAAGTGCTTTCTGAGGCGATCCGGCGTCAGATACGCTGGAAGATTTTTCACAATCAAGCGCGACATCGTTGAAAAATCTGTGAGGACGAGAAGGAAAATCTCCAGCTATACACAAATTCTAACTCAGACCGGAGGTACCCGTCCCTCTTGACCGTCATTGCATGAACTGGAATTTGAAAGTGGGAGTTCAAGACTGCAGTCTCCACGACCATGTCTGCCAAGTCCATATTTCAAGAAGAGAAAAATCCACGGGGGATTCCAAAAGCTCCATTCATTGTGGGTATCAACAAAAGTATATTAATTTTCTTCTGCTCATGCTCAATAATGCACGGCAAATGTCAAAGAATATCTGGGCGGCCCAGATGGCGCGGTTGAGACTCCCCTGAAGAATTTCCAGGATGCTATCGCGTATGCTTGAGCTGAAATATACTCTGTGATGCTCTTGAACCTAAGGAAGTCCAGGAAGTACCGATATATGGATGCCAACCTAACACAACGACGAAAAGGCCTGGAAGACAAGATCCCTGACATCAGAAAGACATTACATATGGTGGAGTTTTTGCAAGAAAGAAGAGTAAGTCCATCACTGCGAACGCGTGCATCAACATTATCTGACGATCATTTAGGAAGGCAAGAACAAGAATGACGATCTGGAGGATGATCTTAGTGACGAGGAAAACTCCGACGATCCCAAAAAGCCACTTACCACAACGTTCGAACTAAATGACACGCTTTTCGCGGAGGCAGAGCCCGAGGACACTGACACTGTTTATCTATGGCTAGGGGTGAGTTCAGTTGTCTTCCGTGAGTTTCCCTGTGACATCTGATGTTTCGGGATAAGGCGAACGTTATGCTATCGTACAAGTTGGCAGAGGCTGCATCGCTCCTACGATCCAAACTGGATCTTGCAGAGGCCAGCTTAAAAGCTACGATTGAAGACTTGGAGTTTCTGCGAGAGCAGCTGACGGTGATGGAAGTCAACACTGCTAGAGTTTATAATTGGGATGTTAAGCGGAGAAGAGAGCGCCGACTAGCCAGAGAAGCTGATGGAAAGAAGGGCGGCTAGGATTTGTTATCTACATTTCGGTTACGCTCTAGCGCTCTGACATCAACTTTACTTTATGTATTCATACGAGCTCAGCGGTGCTTGTTCAATCCGCTCGAGCTTTCGATGGCCTTGTATTGACATTCCTGCTACCTGGCATTGTGCGAGATCGATTGCTGTGTCTGCACCATCGACATCGCGAGCCTTCTATGTAACATCTATAATACAAGTAATCTCGCCTAGTCTATCCATTTTGCTAACACACCTGATATTCGTACACGCGGGTTTTGTGTATTTGAATAGGGGTATTTGTATCGACCCACGGATCCGCGGATGCTGCGTCACGAGGAACACTCGTTCCACGAAGTACGCCATGTTTCATAATTTGAAATTTCTTCACGAGTGCGCGCAGGGACTTTATTTAAACAGCGGGGGGTTTGGGGCAGACCAAGTTCTTCCCACACTACCATTCACTGCACGTGTGCTGTGATAGCGCTGCACAAGGCTTCAAAGTAGCTGCGCAAGAAGATTTCACAGCAGATCATATAGGTGTCTAATTGAGACTCGATTCGCCATTCCGTATAATCCTGATTACTTTTATTCATCTCGGTACTTACTGCTTAGTTTGCGGAGACTGGAGTTTCCTGATGCAATGGAAGTTTCAGAATGTTATTGGTTATGTTCCCTGGTCCCGAGATGATGCTCTGTCAGGGTCAGTGCCCATTCCTCCTGTTGACGCGAGTGGAATAGTTGTGTATTTGTTTAGAATTGTGCTTTTACAAGACGCTTTGTCACTTGCAAACAATCCGCACGGGACGTCGATAACAGACAAGCAGGATATTCGAGTGATGCACTCTCATCATGGTGTCGTGGTCGCAGACACATGTTATCATGCGGCCGCTTGACTTTGGGTATCAGGAGAAAGTGAGTCGGACGTTCCCACCTTTATGAACATGCATGCACATGAGTTCATCAAAGCAAAACCTGCAATGTGTGGTCACGCTACAGTACCTTTGATGCCAGCAGGAGGTTGTTCTTAGATACCTTGTGCGAAGTTGGGGAAGGTGACTAGTTGTGTTACATTGACTTGTTGCATCCCAACCGCAACCAATAAAACAGTGCAATAAAATGACAGATACTTCACGAGTACCTTCATTCTCCTGAGCTCCACAACATCGGGAACCCCAATCCGTGACCATCCGAATGTCTTGAAAAGTAATCATAATCAATGTTTACTGCCAGGCATCTGCATCAGTATTCAACTCCATCAGAACATTTGGGCTACTGACCTGCCGCCGCAAGCACGAGCTATAAGAGCGCAAAATAATTAGAAAAATCGGACGAAGCAACCGAGATATATTTACCGCACGCTCGTCAAGAGTGAGATCCCTGATCACTGTGGGCTGTTGCGGGGTTGGATCGGACGGGTCTGGGCGCGTGGCGTCAAAGGTCACGAAATATTGTCCTATCAACCGCAATACGCCCCCATCAGTAAGATTGGCATCTCAGCGGCATGATATGTCAGAACCTGTATCAGTGAAAATCTGCAAAGAAGACCGTTGAGCCACTGATAACATTTTGAAATGCGGAGATAGGGTATGCCTAACTTACCTCCCTTCCAAAGCCGCGGAATGCCCTGTTGACAGTCGCAATGGGCGTACCGCGCGCATCAAGCATATTAAAGTGCCAGGCCCAGAGCCCCTCGTCAATTTTTGAGAACTGAGCGAATGAATCTGTCGGAGGCTCGGGCTGGAGCTCGGAGGTGGTGGAAAGTATGCGCCTCGGCTGGTCACTAATGACAAAAATCTCGGCACTGGCATCACAAAAACAATATGTTGCATTACCGAAGAAAGAGATGATACCGTCTTCGCCAGAGATGCCATTCCTGCTGGACTTCAGCGAATGTGTCCAGGACAGGTTCTCCTTCTGGCGTATACTTGTCAAGGTCTTTCAATCGTTGAACGAACATGCGCGAATTTATCCACGCAAATGGCCGGCGAATCTGCATGATTTGATGAATTTATTATGACTGGCGAGGGAGATTACTATGGACCGCACCCAGAGAATAGGTGACCCGTGAAGGTCCATGACTAAAGCACGAAAGGGACGATGTGTGCGGAAGATTTGCCTGGCAAACATCGACAGGATACCTCGTGGCTCTTCGGCGATGTAGCCAAGTGGTTCACCAGCTTCGTTTGCTAATTGGGAAAAAAAGTGGATGATTCCAACTGTTGGATGGTGCACGATAAGACTCAAATATCACATACTAATGGTATATCGGTTCGACTGCTCAAAACCCATGAATATGCTCAGCATTTCAAGCTTCCTACGATGAATTAGCTCGGCGGTCGTTCATGTAGTTTAGTAAGAAACACACCTTGTTATGACCAGCGTGTTATTATTGAGTAACAGGTGCTTTAAACCCTCCTCAGGGTTACTGGAGGGCGTTCTCTGGCTTGAGCCCCAGAGCTGCGATTCATGCACAGAGGGTTGTTCCTCGTATGTAAACTGTGATGATCCATATGTAAACCGTGATGATTCATATGTCTCATCCTGAGCAGATGGCACGGTCCCCTGAGTGGGTTTGCGTCCTGAACTCCTTCCAAAACCTGTCCTTCGGCCGCGCTCAGGAAACCGAGAAAGGGCGTAACCTCGCCGAAAAGATTGCGCAGGGTGGAGAAGAGCGATACATGGGTTAGTGAGTTTTCTACGACCAGTCAATGCCAGTAGTCCAATCATTCCGATGCAATGATTTACCAGCTAAACAAGTTCATGGTCTACGCTATAGTAGTTGAACTTGAACGTCACCTTCTGCCAGCCCTCGCTGACTAATGACTTGCGCACCCTCTGCAGTGTTTAAGTCTAACTTACACACCACTTCCAGCACTCATTTTCTACAGCGGTTTCTGTGGGCTGGCGATGGGACTGGTGGAGTCCGAGGTGGTCCCAAGGCCACGAAATGATCTAATTGGAGAGTGCTCGGTGGATGTTTCGGGGGTTTGGTAGCTGTGTGTGACTCAATTATGCATGGTTGTTAGTGCACGCGAACTCAGCCCAATGGTAGTTCAGAGAATAGAGTTTATCTGTGAGTACTAGTTATAGCCCTCCCTCGGCGGCGAATCGACCTCAAATTGACAGTTGTGTGATCCTATCCAGATAGTAGTCCGGGGGGATTAAAATGGGTCGTGAGTCGGCCCCATAACCCAGCTTCAACTTGAAGCCTCCGAACGATCTTTACCTCACTTCTATCATTCGCCATGGTCCGTGTGGGGACTACTCTGTTGACACAATCACGTCTTGCTCATTCCGTACAGGTTCTTTCCTTTTCCTACTCTAGAACTGTATAGTACTTATAGTACTTTCAACACTCAACAAGCCACAGATCCACCATAGCTCCTTATATACCGCGTCGTCGCTTGTCTCACTTCAGCATTGTTCTATTACATTCGCGGGGGTGTGTGGTATTTTGTAACCTCTTGACACTTACACTGATGTGGAAGTTCAACTGATGTTCACACCTAGGGCTAAGCGCTCCAACACAGCCTGTATACATGCCTGTCGATCGACGTGCCGCACCGCTCCCAGCTCAACCACCACACGCGGACGTAGATCAGGAGAATGTGGGGCTAAAATGTGAAGCCTCTGAACGATCTCGATTCTCTGTCTTGTTTCTATCATTCACCACCCGCCTCTATGCGGGAGTGGACACCTATCTGGACTCTAAATGACTCCACAGAGTAGATTGCATCTATCACAGGTGCATCGAATAACCAGCGCCTTCGTATGGTGTTCCTAGTAAATGCGATATAATCAGATATCACATTGAATTCCACCATACGTTTGCGACTTGCGCAGGTCAACAGTGCGAGGTTTGTCCTTCTGATGTGTTCCAGAACAGATACGATATTTACAGTCGTCGGCCGGAGCAAGAACATCGAGTCGTCATGATGTGATTGTGCCATTGGCATGTGAGTCGCAAGTTAACAACTTTTAATAGAAGCGGACGCAAGCCAACAGAATCATACGCGACATCGAGTTGCGATATAAAATACAGATAAAGGATATAAGTACACAAAGTGTTATCTGCATGAGCACGATGCGGATCTAGGGCACTCATGGCTTGATCGCGATCTTCAACGCTCCTCTGCTGTTCATCTTGTCCAAGGCTAGTTGGTAGTCCTCAAGCTTGAACACATCCGTCACCATGCCCTTGACCTTGACCTTTCCGCTATCGAGATATGCGACCGCTCGTGGGAAGCAGTATGTTTGTGAGAATGAGCCGATGATCTGATGGGTAGGTATGTCGTCAGCCTTGCAGGAGGAAGTTACTAAGAATAATGACTCACAGTAATCTCATCCCCAAATATCTTCGATGGAGGCCAGTGTACAAGGGCCTTGTTCTCATACACACCATAGATCATGAGGGTACCTCCTCGACGGACATAGTCGATCGACTGGTTGGCAACCTTCTCAACACCAGTAGCCTCAACCACGACATCGAACCCATATGGATTATCGTCCTTCAACTTCTTCCACTGAGCCTCGGGGTTCTGCCGATCAAGTTCGATGTATTCATCCCCGGCATCCAATTCCTTCGCGATATCCATCTTAATACCCTTGTTAGCAGCGATAACGACTCTTGATGCCCCATTGAGTTTCAACAGCTGTGCGAGTATAAGGCCAGTGGGGCCGGCACCGAGAAGGAGCACCTCAACGCCGACAGGGGGGTTAAGTTTATCTAATCCGTGAATAGCGCATGCAGCAGGTTCCAATAAAGTCGATTCTTCATCTGAGAGGTTCTTGATCTTGTACAGCTTCTTTTGATGACTGAATGCGATATGAAAATGAAAATCACATGCAAGTGGCAGCATGTGCTTACTATACGATGTATTCGGCGAATCCACCGTCTAGGGTGACGCCTCTGGCGTTGAAGTTCTCACACAAGAGGGAATTTCCCCTTCGGCAATAGAAACAATCGTCACACTGCCAAAAAGTTGTGAGTGGGCTGTTTGGAGTTTGCAGAAGAGAGACTTACGGTTATGCCCACGTCAGCGACACAACGGTCACCGATCTCGAAACCTTTGACGTCCTTGCCCATTTCGATGACTTTACCGATAGCTTCATGACCCGGGATGAGCTGTCAGGTGGGACAGATATGATAAGATACGGATGGACTGGCGTCACTGGGTCTGATAAGGCGGACTCACCGGGAACTTGGAAATGAATTCCCCTTCATGGATGTGTCCGTCTGTGCCGCATACACCTGTGCAGAAAGAGATGAGTGTGCGTTCCCGACGCTCAGACATGCGTACTGACCGCAACATGATACTGAATTTTTTTTTGTGGTCAGAAGTGATTTGAAAGGTGGCGCGCGACAATACCTTTCAAGAGAACGTCGTGGTCACCGACTTTTGGTATTGGGACTTGCTTGATTTCAAAGTCTTGTGGCTGTCGCTACGTTAGACCATGGTCACGATTGTGTTAGATGCCTGCCTACCTTGTTGTACCACAGAGCTCTCATAGTACCTTCAGGCATGTCGAATAAAAGAAATTGGTGGTGAGATTAGAAGGGGAAGAGTTGGTTGGTGTAACGAGTATCCAAGCTGGCTTTTATCCCGAACACGATCGAGTTCTGCCATTGAATCTGATCGGTAACACTTGGGCTTGGTGATTCACTGATTGGAGTGATGGTGACGTCACAACCCCATTTTCTTTTTGGACACCTAAGTTAGGGTTAAGCCACGTGTTAGCTGTGTCAAACAAATATTGTCGACCGCCTCCGTAGTCTCTCTTGACTTCATGGACACTCGCCATGGGTCTTTTCCTGAAGGAAGGACATCCGACTTGCATCGACAAACAGACGATTCAGTCACGCTCCGTGCAGCAAAAGATATCGCCTTTGGAAGCGTACGTCCAAATTTAAAACAACCTCGCTTCTTCTTACCACCCCTCAAAAAAGATTGCAGGAATGGTAGCAGAAGTATTCGAATTTCCCTTTGATCTGGCCAAAGTACGCCTCCAATCTCAAGTCTTGCATAATACAGCAAGTTTCGGCGGTCCTCTAGACTGCTTGATGCAGACCTGGAGAGATGAAGGGATAAGAGGTCTTTATCGCGTAAGTCACTCACACATGGAGCTCCTTTAGCCCTTTGTTGACAGTGGAGCTCGATTCGCCGTTCGTCGATACCACACGATACGATACGCTCGCAGGGTCTACCCGTTCCCATTTTTGGCTCAATGGCCGAAACAGCCAGTCTCTTCGTCGCATACAGCCAGATTCAATATCTCATTCGATGGTCTGACGCTTCCCCGGCTTCAACCCCCCTCTCGCTCTCCCAACTCGGTCTTGCAGCAGGAGGTGCTGGTTTCCTCACCAGTTTCATCCTGTCCGTGCGTCGCCCTCCTCCTTCTCTCCACTTCTATTAACACACACACGGTCTTTTTACAGAACGCCTATAGAACTCGTCAAATGTAAGATGCAGGTTCAGATGATGTCTCCACCGCTTCGATTACCCAATCTTGCGACGTCACCGCCCGAGTTCGTGCACACGCCACACAGAGCGTCTTTGTCTGCGTCTACGTCATCCCGCTATCCTCGACACCTCCCCGGTCCGTTTTCTATCATTTCAAATATAGTGAAGACCCATGGGTTGAAAGGCATGTGGGTGGGACATACGGGGACTATACTACGCGAAACGGGCGGGACAGCTGTATGGTTCGCTTCGAAAGAGTTCATCGCGTCTGCACTCCTCGCTCGAAGGATTCAATCTTCGCCATCCTCAATTCCAAGGAACTATTTCGTAGAAAGCTCGACCTCGGATCCGTCGATGGCTCTTGCGCCTTGGGAATCAGCTCTCTCTGGAGCACTGGCCGGCGGACTCTGCGTCCTTGCCCTCTATCCTGCTGATACCATCAAGTCGGCAATCCAAACTGCAGAAGAGCTGCGTCCGCCGGATATGTTCACTTACTCGCGGGAACTGGAGAGTAAAGTCCCGTCGTTTTGGAGTACGGGCGTCGCGATGTACAAGTCTCAAGGGTGGAGGGGGTTGTATGCGGGATGTGGGATGACGGTTGCGCGCGCTATACCGTGCAGCGGGATCGTTTTTGTCGTTTATGATGGTCTCAGTCAGCGCTTTGGGCCGTGATGGATGGGTTTTGGTTTGCGAACTCGTCTTGCATTTTCATCACTTTCAACATAGATCTGCATTCTCGTATCATACATACTCAATATATCCTTCAATAGAGCTCTCCTCAATCCTAACTGGTCCCACACATCCCATCAAAGAAAATGACAGCACCATCATAACTTTGCATTACTCCAATCACTCAACCACTCCTTCACGAACGACCCAGCTTCCCGCTGCATCTTGGGTGTACACTCATGCCCCGCGCCTTCCTCCAAAACAAACCGCTTAACACCCTCCTCCCCAACCTCAAGGCCCTGCACGAACTCTTCCGTCGCCACCCACGGAACAAGCGTATCCTTCGCGCCCGAAAGCACCAGAATCTTGCGCCCCAAAAATGGATTCGAAGCATCCTTTGCGCGATAAGCAAGTTTAGCGGGGTCGTGAGCGTCCACGTATTCTTTGAGGGAGTCTGGGTAGTATGGTGGCTTGAAAGGGACTCCTGAGGATGATGCGCGTTGCGATATCAATTTGGTGTAGTCTGGGCATCCGATGATGGGGATTCCGAGTTTGAGGCGGGGTTCTGGGGGTGTTGTATGGGAGGTTCAAGTTTGCGGATGAGGATGAGATGGGAGTGGGTGCTTACCTCGAGAGAGCGCTATCCACGTCGCGTGTCCTCCGAGGCTTACACCTCCTATACCCCATTCGACGATGGTTCGTTGACTTGAGGGATAGAGGAAGGAAGGTAGGTGGTCGACGAGGAAGGACGCGTCTTCGGCCGAACCAGCTTTGCTTGGAGTGAGACGAGGACGATAGATATTAGATGCGACTTTTCACGTACTTTGGATGGTGTACATGTCGACGCTGAATGAGGAGGTTTGTATCAGCGTTCATGCCATGTTATGGTACGCGACGTACGCATGTTGGTCGTTGTTCTTTGCTGGATCTGAGTTCCATGAGAAATTCCGCTCGTTGTTCATGAGTCGCGTCCCGTGGTTCCTGTGATCCTGTTCGTACCCAGCGCCATGCCCGTCAACACCGATACACAAATCCGTGCCCTGCGCTGAAGAGTGCTAGTGATGACTCACAAAAGCAACGATGATAAGATCTTTGTTCCTCGGCGAGCCTGCATCCCCCGATCCATAGTTCACATCAAAGATGGCTTTGACGGTGGTGACAACATCTGCGTCTTGTGCGGATC
>QFEN01000023.1:0-65963 GCA_003316125.1 Auricularia polytricha
TTATGATTGAGTACCAATCAAATTCACAGGCCGTGCATTGGATTCCCGAAAGGCTATCAACGATTTTGTGGCAAAGACACATGAACTACGACAATATGAACTTTCTGACGATGATTGGCAAGCAATTGACCTAGTGACGGGGTGGCTGAAGGCATTCCGGTCAGCAACCACTCAAATGTCAACAACCAAGCGCCCAATGTTATCTTTGGCTCACGCTATATTTCAAGGCCTTGAGGAGTCACTTCGGGATGATTTAGCGAATCTTCCAGACTCAGCCCCAACAAAGATACGGCTCGCTTTGATCAATGCACATCGGAAGCTCAGCGACTACTTCTTCAAGATTGATGACTCGCCGTACTATGTCTGGGCTTCGAGTGAGTTCTGCGCTGAATTTAGATTTATTTTGATATTTAATCTGGTTCAAGTTCTCGATCCCTGCATCACTTACAAAGGTCTCCGTGATGATTGCGATGCCAATGATGCAAGTACACGGTCACAAATTGACTCACTGAAGAATGACCTACACACCCTGTATAAAGAAGACTATGCCGCTACGTCTGTTGCGCAGGACACTGCATCATTGCTGTCTGCCAGCACAGGCCGTCATGCAAATGTGTCTGATGGTAGAAATTCTCCCTCGAAGGTGAATTTCACGGCGAGGTATAAGAAGCGGTCAAATGTTTTGGTAGATGAATTTGAGGAGTACCTAAAACTTCCGCAAGAGGACTTTGACCTTTGCGACCCCATTCAGTGGTGGGCGGGTCGCCGAGCACAGTTTCCGAACCTCTCTCGACTTGCCCGTGATGTCCTTTCAATACCTGGTGAGTACTTACTTCATGTTCCAGGTGTCTGTACTTAGTTCTCTTCTTTGTAGGATCTGCTGTTGCTGTTGAACAAATTTTCTCCGGTGGTCGTGACACGGTCTCACTGCGACGTGCAAGTCTCAAGCCTGAGACTATCAGAACGTTGATGCTCATGAAGGCAAGGCTTCATTTGGCTCGTCTGGCACTAAATGAGTTTGTTCATAGTTGATTCACATTCTGTATGTACCGTACATTACCGTATACGTCCGTATAATACTCCGTACCGTACCGTCTGCTTTGTCCACCGCCAATATTATGTACGGTAGACGGGTTCGCCATCTACCGTACCTCTACCGTATGTGTACGGTCGTCTACTGTATACGGTACAGTGTGCAGCCCTAGTGACTCGTAAACGATTGTGACAAGTCTCTATTACAGTGCATTGGTTCTTGCGTTTTGTTAGTTGCTGTACCTCGCCGAAATTGCTCTCGTTAAGAAAGACTTGTGATATTCAGCAAGTCAACAGTGATGCACTGATCTGTCCACAAAACAAGACTGGAATGGATCATTTCATTGCTCCTGATCCCCAGTGAACTCTGGACATGGCCAAAATGGCTAGGATAGCGTAAAATACTGTTTAGACATATTAATTATGTGACAATATTGTGTAACAAGTCCACACCCGTTGTGCCTTCGGCACAGGAAGCAAGCAGAGTGCTTTGCACTCTGCTCAAGGTGCCTGTGGCACCTTGACTTTTTAAATATTATAGCATAGCAGTTTTAATGAAAAACATATGAATTTTTATTTCTCCCCATGTCTCTCCCATCCTCCCATCTGTTACAGTAACATGGGCCCCCTATCCTTTTTTCATCCTTGTCACCTCTTCACACCATTCACCCCATCACATCACCATGATTGATGCATCTCCGTCGACCCTGACCTTCTGTGATAGAAGCAGGACACTTCTTTGATCCCCGTCTGATCCCTTGATCCTCAGCCACATGTCTACCTCATGTTGGACCCTGTACTTCCTGACAACCCTGACCTCACTGCTACCTCATGTACAGTTACCCTTGACCCTTACCGCTAGTTCGGTAGACCTCCCCTGAACTCATCTTATCCTATAAGTAGCCGATCCCATTGTACTTATTTCCTTAACTTGATTCTACTGGATTTTCCCTTGAACTGTTCTCTTGAGCGATTCTCTTGAGTTCACTTGATTACGATTCCCTTTCTCTTGGATCGCTATCCTCGAGTCGATACTCTTATTCTCTTTGACTGTTTGTCATCAAGTCTATCAGCTTGATCTCTCGCCTCGACTTCACAGTCAACAGCGAAATCCTTCCTTGATTAGTCACCTCGGAAGACCACCCATCTGTTGCAATCTGACGGCTTAACAGCTACCGGATATATCAACGTCAAACCCGACCTGATCAGCACTTGAACCGTCGTCTAGTGCCGACTACATTCCAGTCACCTTACGCTAAAGCATTTGCGTAACACCATCCTCCCGTCCTCCCGTCCTCCCGTCCTCCCGTCCTCCCATCTCTCCCATTCCTCCCATCTCTCCCCTCCTGTCTCTCCCCTCCTCCCAGATCTCCCACCTTGCCTTTTCTCCTCCATCCTCCCATCTCCAATAGTCCCACTCCTTCCCCTATCTCCAATTTTTTCCCATCTCACAATAAGTGGTTGAATTTTGATATATCTTACAGAGTAGCATACACAAAATTCCCATTTAGTTGCATTTTTCATAAGTATTTACATATATAAATGAAAACCTGAAGTTTGAGCTACCTGTATGAACAAAGAAGTGGAATTGAGTCGGCGCTTGAAAAAAACCACGCAAGTTTCCAAAAAAGAGCTCCAAGGGAGGACTTAGCGAGAAAGCCATGCAAAATTTCTTAAAAGAGGTTTAAGTGAGCTAAGCATTCCCATGTGGCTTTTGGCGAAATAAGCGAAATATGCGCAAACCATGCGAGCAAGCGAGGACCACTTCCCACCCATTGCGCCATACTTTATAGATCTTCGATGACACCATTGTCTATGCATCACATCATAAAATCATTGCATTGTCGTCGATTTACATTGCATTACTCACGTCGTTGATTGTGTTTTTGTCAATGCACACAGTTTCACATGTACACGTCATTCAGTGTCACACAGCTTCTCGCGCAACAATATCACAAAGTCTTTTGTTTGGGCAAGTTTTACTAACACCCAAAGTTAGAATGTTTGGGGAATTCCATGCAACTCCATTTTCCCCTTTCTTCTTACCACCATCTTTCCAACAACTTGTCCTGCCACTGCCCTCCACTAATACCACAAGTCTATGGGTTTTATGGATTCATGTATAAAAGATACTTTATCATTTATTTTCAATGCATATATTCAGCTTTACTAAGTAGATGAGTGTATATAGGGCCCTTTTGCCGCAGTTGAAGACACATCGCCTCTACAAGACGCAGGCTGGATGAAGGATAGCAACATTGCCAACGGTCCAATACATCAGTTGTCCTTGTTGCTTGCCTGCTCTCACCTGCCTCATTGCCTGCTTTTGCCTGCCTCATTGCCTGCTTTGCCTGCCTCATTGCCTCACTGTTGTTTGCTCACTGTTGTTTTCTCTTGCTTGCCAGCCTCGTTGCTGTGTTGTATTTGCTGCTCTCGTGTTGATCTGTTGTGTTTCACATTGTTATCATGTTTTCTGATCGCAAGTTGAAACATTTGTATCAGTAGATTATAGTATAATTCACGCGAATACAACTGATTTTGTCGTACTACATGAACTGAACCAAAATGTGGTGAAATATGGTATCCATATTCTGAAGATAATTTACAATATTTGAGAACATCTGAACACATGCACAATATTCTATTAGTCTCCACAGTGAGTCTCCTATTGTGAAATATGTTGCTTCCAAATTTGTCATATTTTGCGTGATTGCAACTGTTTTGGCCATGTCCAGAGTTCCCTGGGCCTGATCAGCAAGCTGGGTGTGGCCCACCTTATTGCATATCTCTTCACTTGCGAGACCACCTTGGTGGTGCATGACCTGTGGAAGAAAATCTGGATCTGAAGCTAGTGGATCAAATGAGATCCTCTAAGATGTGCTGCACTGACAAACATTCCTTGAAAGTGAGATCACACATCGGGAGTTTCAACATGTTGCCTTTTGCAATATTTCAATCAAAGTAGACCTAATCCTAGCTTATAGAGTGCTCCAGATTACCTCTTGAATGTAATTCCACTGGTGGCAAAAGGTGATAAAATGTCAGTTTCCCTGCTATGTCAAGCACCTTCTTTTGCAATGGAAGTGCCAAGCATACTAGAGTCACTGCCAAGATATCTATAAAATCCCTGAGTGGGACGTACATATTAATGATGCTACAATCACAGGTTTGAAGACCAATTCATTTTCATACCTCATACCTCACCAACAAAAAATCAAGCAGCATCAGGTCGTACACATTCTGTGGTGTTTTTACAAACATCGGGGACGAGACCCTTGTGTTGATGTTGAAGGACCACAAGGTTACTGTGGCCTATTTGTCAAAGGCAATACATCTCAAATGATGGGTAGCCAGTAGGGAGAAATGTTCTGAGCCTCGTGCTGACAAGTCATGTCAACAGTGAGAGATAACATTTGTTGGAGGCAAGACGGAGGTGCTGTTACTGAACAAGGGTTGAGGCAAATACATCAGATGGGATGTCAGTCCATCTGTGATATACAGTGTTCAATGATTGGAATCTGACCTATTTTCCAGAAGAGCCTCACTAAGGCGCTCAGTGTCTTGGACAACCCAAATTATTGGTGGCAATATGGTCTTGGAGTAGTGGATCTGGTTGGCAGGAAATTCTATTTTGTATCAGTTTATTCAAACGTATCTCAGGCTGCTGATTAGCAATTATGTCAATGATGGGCAGTTTCCGACCCATAGCTATCACAGCTGGCCCCAACATCTATTCCTTGGTTGTCAATAAGACAAAGAAGGTCAAACAGCATTATTTTGTCATACTACATGTTTTCCTGACAATGCACCTGCAGACTCTTGAATTTGTTGTGGGAAAGGCCACAAATGACAATGGGGAGTGGATGTTGTCTTGCACCACAAGAAGTTAGTTAGGATACCAGTTAGACATGTTGCAAGTGAGTGTGGGCTGCCAGTGATGTAAGATATCTAGGTGATGGAGATTCCTAAGGCTGTCTGAATTGTTGTTGTGCCATGACAGAATATATGAATTCATGTGCTGTTGATTTAAAATAAGCAGTGGGCTCAGATAAGCAGTGAGCACTAGCCTAGTGTGTACCAGTTCCGTGCCTCCTCCACTTCACTATCCACTAAGGTTTATAGTAATGCAGGCCCCTGGAAGCTCCCTATGATGCTTGGAGGTCAACACCCTCCAATTGAATGGCCCTTTGACAAGTAGTCACATATAGTTAGTGCTGCCACGGTCTGGTCCAGAACCATGGTTCAAAAAAAAACCAGACTTTTGGTCCGGTTCTCCATGGTTCTGTCCATGGTTCTCACACCAGCCAGAACCGGACTGGAAAATGGTTCTCGGTTCTTGGTCATCCTGAATGGTTCCATTGTGGTTTGTTCTTCCTGAACCATTATGAACCCCTCTCATCATGACTTTGACATCATTTGCCTCAACATCAGACTGACCTTTGGTATTTGTGCTCTCAGTTGGTCAGGCTGCCTCTTAGCCTTTTTGAATGTAAGTACTAACTAATCAGACTGTGAATTTCTCACCCACTGACATATGTTTAACTATATCACAGATACCTGTCTGTCTCAGTCTATACATTTTTCTAGACAGTGATGATCCTCCATCGGCTTTTGACTTTGACTGATGTCCTTGGATACCATTGTTCTTGGATGCATGGATGTTGTTTCCTCACTCCATGTACAAAACAAGGTCCCAATAATGAAATCATGAGTGATCTCCCCGAAAATGTCTGAAGACTCGTGTGCTCTCAATGCTGATGGCTCCCTCAAGGATGCTGCTGATATTATGTTTTACAATAATCCCAATGATCATGTACCATTACTGCAGGTACCAGCTTCAACTCAATCTACTGTGAAAAATGCTTTCTCTGACTTATTCAAATCTGGACACACATCAGTGCTAGTCACAGCTGGTTCTCAGTGTTCCACTCACACATCAAAGCCCTCTGCTCGTGTTCAGGACACTGACAATGCATGTGGCTCGTCTTCATCCTCGAACACTGTGGTGAGGAAGCATGCATTATCCAGCACCACTGATCCTCCAGCACCCAAGAAAGCCACCATGCATTTTTTGTCTCCTCTGGACTCTGATGACGAAGGTGTGTCTTCTTCTCCCCAAGAGGAATCATTGTACAATGAGCTTGTTCCCCACCAAGACGACAAGGATGATGATGACAAAGCCAAATCTGGGAATGGAGATGCAACTCAGATGGTACATACCTGTCACATACTTTGTTTCATAGCTGACACTCGTGTTTAGGTCTCCAAAAGTGAACATACAGTGGATCTCCATACTGTGTTCACTTGTGCCTCTGATGGGTGGGTCTGCAACCTGTGCAAGTAAGTTTTTTGTCTATTTTTTCAATTGTTTCTCACTTGGTGTAAGGGCTGCTGGTGAACCAGTCCAAAAGCACACTTTCTGTGGTGGCACTTCAACATTGCAGACACATGTTGTTTGCAACAAAAGGACTTATTTTAAAGTGTACAAACAACACTGTGAAGCTGTGGGCATTACAATGCATCCTCGTGCAATTGCTCCTGGTGAAGATCTCACTGCAATGCAAGCAACTCTCGACACCAGCCTTGTTGCAAAACCACCTGTTTTTACGAAGAAGGGGTTACTCAAATACATTATGGAACTCATCATGATGGAAGACAAGGTATGTTTTTATTATTTATTGTGGTATTCATGTCATTAACATCACAGCAGACAATCCAATTAATTGATAAGCCAGCATTTCGATGTTTATTGCAGTATGTACGCTCATCTCTCATGGAGAAGGATATCCTGCATCGCACTAAGTTAACAAATACCATCATGTCTCAAGCCATGACTGTTGTCAAAACTATCAAGGAGCGTCTTGTGGCAAGTTTTTTTCGTGCTCAAATGGTTATCAGTCCCTAATTAATCTTTATAGCATGTTGACAGCATTGTTTCCATGATGTTTGACTCATGGACATCAATCATTGGCAAACCCTTCTTTTCTATTACAGGGCATTACATCTGGAACCCTCCCGACAAGCCACTGCAGTGGGAGTTGAAATGCAAGCAGCTTGATTTCAGTTGTGTTGATGGCAACCATAGTGGCCAGAACATTGGCTGTATACTTGTTGAGACAATAGACAGGTACAACATTTGAAACAAGGTGCGTTTTTAGCCTGGAGTTTTACTTTAGCAGTGGATTGACTTTGCTTGTACAGGTTAGATGGATGACATCAGATAACACCTCAAATAATGACATTGCAATGGCTGAAGTAGCAAGGGCCATAGATGAGGATGGCAACCACTGGCTTCCAGGTCCCCATCATATTTGCTGTCAAGAACATATCCTCAATCTTGCTGCACAACACTTCATTGATGCAGTCACACCTACCCCTCAAACAACAATACTCAAAAATATTTGCCATGCCATTGATTCTGATGATGACACTGACATTGACAGCTTGTGTCACGAGTACCAAACACAAATCATTATTCTTTCCTTTCGACTGTTGGTATTAAACGCCCGTTCCCAGCGCTACTTCCAAAGAAACCTACCTACGTACCAATGTTGACTCGAAACCCTAACCCTACTCCAGAAATAGACGCCATCATGTCACCTGACGTATCACGTGACTTAGCACGTGACCAATTCCAGAACCTATCCGCAGCAGCTTCTTTTCTCATGACGTCATAGTACTCTTTCACATTATCACATCGTACAATTCTGTTTCCTATTTTATGATTGGCTAGTAGTTAGAACTCAGTTTGTATCTCCACTTTAATATGTGTATATAGTTAGGTCGATTGTAGTCAGTAGTTCTTTAGTTCAAACCTCTTGTCTCTACATTCGTAGCAGCCCAGACGTACCTGCTGAATCTATCTCTTTTGTGGTTTATCCAACGTTTGAGTCCTGTGTCTCCGCCCTCTGTTAATTCGGAATAGGGTTGTGACAGCTTGCTGCATTGGAGCATGACCCTGAAGCCATTGCCAAGGATGGTTTTGATGTTGGTGATGCTGTCAGAAAAGCACTGGCTGTTACAGTAACATGGGCCCTCTATCCTTTTTTCATCCTTGTCACCCTTTCACACCATTCACCCCATCACATCATCACATCACCATGCTTGATGCATCTCCGTCGACCCTGACCTTCTGTGATAGAAGCTAGATGCTTTCTTTGATCCCTTGATCCTCGGCCACATGTTTACCTCATGTTGGACCCTGTACTTCTTGATGACCCTGACCTCACTGCTACCTCATGTACAGTTACCCTTGACCCTTACCTCTAGTTTTGTAGACCTCCCCTGAACTCATCTTATCCTATAAGTAGCCGATCCCATTTGTACTATATCCCTTAACTTGATTCTATTGGATCTTACCTGATTCACATTGACTTGTTCGCTGATTCTCCTGAGCAATTCTCTTGAGTCTCTTTGATCACGACTCCCTTTCTCTTGGATCGCTATCCTCGAGTCGATACTCTTATTCTCTTTGACCATTCATCATCGAGTCTATCAGCTTGATCTCTTGCTTCAACTTCACAGTCAACAGCAAAACCCTTCCTTGCTTAGTCAGCTCAGAAGCTCCCTCCTTTTCTGTCATAATCCGACGGCTTAGGCTACTGGATATATTGACATCCGATGCCGACCCGATTACACTTAGACCGTCGTCTTCATGTAGACTACATCCCAGTTACGTGTTGCACAACACTTTGTGTAACACTGGCTCTCATTGAACAAGTAAAGTTTTTTTGTCTGTCTTCGAGTTCTGACATGATAAATTAGATTTGCAAATCACCGCAAGCACGAGCATTCTTCAAAAAATCATGCGAGGAAGGAGGTATTCCCACCCATGAGATTTTGGTGTGGGTGAGAACACGCTGGGCATCTTTGTTCAAATGCCTTGAGTGTTTCTTGTCTCTTCACCTGGTAAGTGAGATGTAACACAACCATATGTTTGATATCTAATGTCTCAATTTCTTCAGGCCATCAACCACTTTACTGATCTTGCTGACAAGAGTCATGAAGTCCCCAAGTTGTGCAATAAATCATACAAAGACTTCAAGCTCAATCAAGCCAACTGGAAAAAGATATTGCTAGTGCATGACATCCTCAAGGTAGATTTTTTTCTGTCTGTTTGTTTATTTCCTGATGATTATAGGAGCCTGCAATTGCACAACAGTCTTTCTCCTCAGCTGCACACCCAACTGCCTGGCAGATGATACCTACACTGGAGTGCCTTGCTGATAAATGGCAGATGATGGCGAACAATCCAGAATATGTGTTGATTGCTGACACAATTGAGAAGGGCCTCGCGAATGCTGAGAAGTACTACCAGAAAACCAGTGACTGGGACATCTACTTCATTTGTTTGGGCAAGTATCAATGCTTTTTACTAGAGTTTGTTTCTAATGTAACTACAGTTCTTGACCCCAACTACAAGTTGGCATATGTTGAAAGCCGATGGAGTGACACAAAGGTTGCGAGCAGGAGGGCTTGTCTTCAGGCTGTGGTGAGTACTGTTTGATGTTGATGCCACCACTCTCTAACCTAAGATCATACTTAGTTTGATAAGTACTATGAAGCACCTTTACATGCCAAGGAACCAGCTGCTGCTGTGCCGATAAAAGCAACACAAGGGATTCAATATGGTGAATCCTGTGTTGGACTTAGTTGGCATGGAATGAGCTCGACATGTGATCCAGTGTTTTCCATTTACTGCATACATGTGGCTGAACCTTAATTCATTGGTTTTATGTAGTGTGTATATAGTTTTATCTACTCTACATGTTTGCAACGGGTTCCCTGTACAATCTAGTTTGGTCATACTTTGAAGCACATGTCTGAGACCAGCGGAAACTTCTATACAAACACATCTCACAACCCGGCAGAGCTTCTTTTGATCTCGAAGCTATTCTTGGCGACATCATCGCCGGCAGAAGGCAGAAGTCTCAGGCTCGATCTGGACTTATCATTCATCTCTCTCGCTTCCCTCGCTTCCTGTGCTTCTATTACCTCACGTTCCTGACAATATCATCATGACCGACGATTCCGAGTGCACTCCTTGTTTTCCGCTGCTTGGCAACACCAACTATGGCGAGTGGTCTATGCGTATGGAGGCAGAACTCATCCGGAAGGGTCTGTGGGATATGGTCTTTGCCAAGGTAGATGTGGATGGGAAGACAGAGGAGGAGGTGAAGGCAGAGTTGCAAAAGTTGCTGGTTAGGAGGTCAGTGAAGAAGATGGCAGAGGCGCAGGCCGAGATTATTCTTCGCGTTGAGCACGACCAGCTTGCTCATATGCGCGATTGCAATCCCAAGGTCATCTGGGAGATGCTCGCCCAAGTCCATCGTGCACGTGGCCTAGGTACCAGGATGGCATTGCGATGGAAGTTGTTGACAGCGACAAAGGGGGCAGGGGAGGCTATGTCTGCCTGGATCAGTTGTGTCAAAGGTATGGCTCTGGATTTGGAGGATATTGGTGTTACCGTGAATGATGAAGACCGCATTCTGGTGCTCATGACTGGGCTCGACAAATCATACAATTCATTTGTTATCTCCCTCAACTCTACCGCTACAGCGGATCTCACATTTGACCACGTCGTCAACCGCTTACTCAATGAAGACGTTTGGTGAGGCAGCGGCACTAATGAGGAGAGGATGTCAGCATTGGTGAGCTCATCTCAGGGGCAAGGAGGACAGGTCTGTTTTAGGTGTGGAAAGGCAGGTCATATTCAGGCATGTTGCACAGCCACCCCAATTCTTGGAAAAGGTGCAGAGAGGGCTGCAGTAGCTGTGGATGTCATATCCCGCATTCTAGCCCCTATTTCCAGACTGGACTTCCATGTTATCTTTGGATCTGATCTAGCTCCTATTCCGCTTCTCATTCCCCATATGTAACAACCCCTATCTGTCCAGATCAGCCTGACACTTAATTCCCGTCTCCATTCTCGATTGTCCTGTCCATGTGTTAGTTCCGTCTCTATTCTGCTTTTCCGTTTCATGTTTCCTTTTCCTTCTTGTTCCTTACGATTGGCCTGTGTCAGTTACCCTTGCGCCTGTCAACTTAACCTTTCCATATGTTCCTCTCACAGCCTCAGAACTCCGCTCACTGCGTTCCTGTTGCATATTCTATAGTATATAAACCCTTGTAAACCATAGTACATCCTCAGTTCAAATATCATCTTAGACTCAGTTCTTCCTCGTCTTTCCCCTCGGTTCGGAATCCCACTTTCCAACCTACCTCTGAGTCTCAGGATAACATCCCTAAGACTAAACCCCTCCGCCTCTACCTTTGGGTAGTCTACTCCATATCAGTTTCTATCCGGACTTAGTTTGGGATAGTCTTCTCACCCTATTCTGGATAACCCCTATTAGTTCCATCCAACTCGGCTGAGCTATATCTCCGCCGTCCGTTCTTATTCCGCCCAAGAAGTTAAAGGGCAGTACTCGGGTAAGGGGCGCAGCGCACGAGCTGAAGCCAAGCCCTTTCGGATCCACTCCTTGAACACGGTCTTAACATTCAGAGGCAAATGTTTGCACCACACATCAATTTTGGCCTCGCCAAAAGCTGATTTAATCCAAGAGATAAGGTGTTTGATGAGGCCTTGGTATAGCTGGTGGAGAACATCAGGTGTGATTGCATGATATATATTACAGTGTGGGAGTCCCTCCCAGAAAGGATGATAAAGTGGTTTTACTCCTGAAATGAGCGAAGAGTCAGAAACATTAATGGTCCAATGAAACAGAGTGAAAAACCCTTACCTGCATCACAACAAGCCTTTGCAAATTGATTCAGATCTTCATCAACGAGAGCGAGTGCATCTAAAATTTCATCCAAATCACGCAGCTCAAAAGGTAGGTCTTTGCTACCAAGCTCCATAGAAGGTATGTCACATTTCGGACACTCTCCAGTCTTCATCCCAGTCACCAAGAGTTGCTCTGGGTAATCTCTGATATAACAGGCCACAAGAGGATGACCATGACGGAGGACCCCATCACCACTGGCTATCAGCATCCCATACTTTCCTGGCTCAACCAGTGGCTCAACAATGTGACACATGCATGTGTGGAACAGATTAGCAAGACACCGCTGCCTTGCTGTTTTGTTGGTGATGTGCTCAAGCTTGGTTGTGGGAAGATAACCAACAAGTATCTGCGCGTTACGAGAGGGTCATTGTTGTACTTCCTTGGGGAGGTTTCCGATAGTCATGTAGATCGGGTATGCAGCTTTGTTTTGAAACATTGTGACTTGGGTTTTATCTGAAGATAGCAGAATCAGAATGATTGTTGCCCCTGGTTGTTCTTTCTCGAGTCGTTTCTACCATTGGGACTCAATTAGCCTGATGTTTGAATTAGTATGCCAAATATCCTCGCACCTGAGTGTGCCACCACCACTGCCCTGTATGCATATCATGATAGAGGTGCTGAGTCTTGTCCTCATCAGAATGGTGGTGTTCTGGGGAAAACACAAGGTGAGGAGCCAATTCTGGGTCTCCAAACAGAGCCTTCACACACTCAATGATGTTGCGAAAATAGACATCAAATGCCTTGCCTGCTACTAGGATCTCCTGCCGCCAAAAACAAGGACGATGGCCTGGAATTTTGTTATCAATGATATTGTTGAGTTCACAGGAATTCCGGTAAGAGAGATTGAGCTTTTCACAGACCTATATCACTGATCAGTGCTGTCATTTATTTTTCATACTCAATAACTCACACCCTCGATGTCAAGCAAATTTGAGAATGCAGTTGAGCCTTGGCCTCACAGTTTTGCCCAACGAGCAACTTCGTAATTGATTCAAGAGGTGAAAGGCGCTGTAGAGAGTCACCTCTCCACAGGCCTGTACCCAGGCATATTTGCATCAACCACATACCTATTCGCACCATAGCCCAACCCATTAGTGGCGCGCACGAGCCACGCGTCACCCACACACCATTGCCGCATACTCAGCTTATCCTCCGCACGTCATGTCATGTCTATCTGGCTCCGTTGGTGTGTACTCTCACCATAATTACCGTCACTGACACGTCCAGACCCTATGACACACATGTGAGGGCACCTAGACACTTTGTTGCACAGGTTACCGCTTCCGCCGGTTCTGCTGCTCCCTATCTGCTTCCTTTGCGCTTCCTTTGCGCTTCTGCGGCTCCTTCATTCTTTCGCGCCTAGGAACCGCGCATAGATGTATACATACCTAGAGGTTACAGAGGGAGTTATTTACTTACTTTCCCGCACACTACCAGTTACTATCTGTTTTCGGTCGGCTCACGCATAATGTGCTAATACCATCTGCTTTCTTATTCATTCTACGGTTCCGCCCTAAGAGAACACCTGTCTACATCTCTAAAGACCCATATCATTTGCCGTCGCTGCCCTTGTATACTGCGCACTTCGCGCACTAGCCGCACTTTCCCGCATATCCTGCGCTCCATCCGCATATCTTCTCGTGCCTTCGCTCAGTCCGTCCGGCCATCACCAGTCCCGATCCTCCTCATAATTCTGAGAGAGTGTCTCAGTAGCATCCCTTTGGGACGATTCTACTAAGCTCGCCTCTCGAGATCACTTTCCTTGCGACTCCCAGAGTTAGCATTCCTATTTCCTCACCCACAGCACCCAAACACTTGTATTGCCAAGTTTATCACGGTAAGTGTGATATCCGTGTTTGGCCTGCATAATAGGTTCATCTAAGTCCGACTTGGAATCATCTGAATCAGCTGAGTGCCAGTGACTCTGAGTCTCGATGATTTCTCCTGCATTGCGAAGAGGAAATGTGACAATGTATGGACCCTGGTGCAAAGGGATGTCTCCATCATGACGATCCATGTGTTGACCATTGAGGTCAGTCACTGGAGGCGAGTCTTCTTCTTCCATGGGAATGTTCTCATCATTAATGTCTGGTACATTGGCACCTTGAATAGGAGCCTCCCAATCAGCTTGTTGCTCAGCCACCCAACCTTCACCCTCAACTTCTTCATCCAAGTCATCATCATCGCCATGACCATGCCCATCCCAATCTTCAGGCCATTTGAGGTCTCTGGCAAGTGTTTCTGGATCATCGTCGCCGTCATGGTGACCATGCCTGTCCCAATCTTCAGGTCATTTGAGGTCTCCAGCGAGTGTTTCTGGATCAGATTGAATCGTTGTTTGTTGTGAATGACTAGGCATGTAGTTATGCAATTCATTGTAGATGCTGATACATTCGGGATTTCTAGTTTGTGCGAGGTGACAAGAGTAACCACTCTCAGTGAATGTACAATGACAGCCATCACAGATTGGCATAGTTCAATGGTAAGCACGGACTCATACTATTTGATGTGGTTCGGGGCTGACATGTATCGGGATATAGCGGAGTGTGCCAAATTTGTAAGTGAATTTTTCACCTGCACACTGATTTCGTTCTGATCTCACTCTCATTCCACACAATACATCGCAACTTGAATTTATTCAGGATTATGTCCCAAGCGCAACTCACGGCAACCGAGAAGGCTGCGGTCATGCGAGCTGCAAAGCTGAAAAGCAAGAATCAACATGCCAGTGCTTTGGAAGCTAAGGAGACATCTGAAGCCCAACGTATGTTTTGATTTTCGACTGATCAACATTCCGAGTCGCTGATTGAACACTATGTATGAAGGCCCAGTACGACAGGCCAAAAGTACTGCACTTAAAAACCAAGGTACATTGTCACTTCCGAGTGCAATTTGCTACTAGTACATTTATTGACCGAGATTACAGTTTGGATGTCAGAGAAGAACCCACAAAAGCAGCCAGGATCACAAATTGCTGAAGTGAATCTACCCAAGCAGGAACGGAAGAGCAGTGCTCCACGACCAGCAGCGCAGCTTTTCGACTCGGAGTCTGACTCAGATGACTTCAAGCCCAATGGAAATGATAGTGACTCAGCTGGTTTGCAGAGCGGAGCAGAGTCTGAGTCAGATGACAAACCTGTACCAGACTCAGATGATGATATTCTAAGACTCATTGGCGACTCAAAGAAGCTCAAGGCCACCCTTGACTATGAGGTACGTGGTAATGTTATATATTATTTGACATATCTTGAGTTGTTTCATAGCGGCCCCAATTTGCAGCACCTAACGGCAGTATGTGACCAAACACATTCTGCTACTACTCACTGATATTTTGTACATAAACAGAGCATCGCAAGGCACTTTCTCGTGCCAATAGTGCCGAATCACTCAAAAGGACACTCACAGCCTTTTCTGATAACAATCAACACAGTGCCAAGGATTCCGATGCCGAGGATGCACGTCTGACTAACAAGAAGAACTTAGGGCCCCGCTACCGTCCTTCAAAGCGGCAGAAGGGTTCCCGCAGTAAGACACCAAAAGGAGGTAAATGCTTTCAGCAAAGAGAACAAGAGGTGAACAAGTCTCATTGATTTCAAGTTGGATGAACATTCACTCACTGTACTCGTTGATTCAGAAACCAACTTGGTGCATGCCCGACCAGGTTGATTATACCTCCAGTGATGGACCACCTGCAGATGGCCAAGCAGTGTCAGTGAGGATTATTCATTCACGCGAAGATGACTGGTCGCCTCCTTGTCGCATCATGTATAGCAGTTCCGGAAAGGTCAATCTCACCGAACAGCAACCCCACATCCAGGACATGCTGTGGGACTCTATTACCTGCCTTCATGAGCACATCCTCTTTGAAAACTGGTACTTGGACCTCCAGCAAAGGAGGAAAGTCATGGCTGACATACTGATGTTGTGTACAAAAGATGGAGAAGAATTCATAGATGTCAGAAAATGGCTGATGAAGGATGCAAGGTATGTACGTGCGTTATCTTTGGTGGTATGTGTATCATGTTTGCTTGAGTTTACTACCTTTGTCTCAACTTGTTTGCAGCCTGAAGGTCGTATTTTCAGCATTCGCGGGAATGTCAGGAAGGCTGCACAAGCACATGTTGCAAGCCACTATGGTATCACAAAAGGTGCTGACGAGAGGGTTGTGGACCTTCTCAAAAATAATGCTTACATTTATCCTGTGAACGCAAAGGTTTGTAATACCTTTATCAGCTATTTATATTTGAGCTGATGCCAGTGGCCTTATACATTACAGGGGGACCCTATCTGAACCAAACCGTTTCAAGCACCAGCGATTTTGGACACCATCGAGGATGCTTTCTTCAGCGACAAGCTCGCAGCGGGAGTCAAGTGGCACGATCATCTCACATCAATAATTGATGATCATCCTGATGAGGTTGAGCTGCCTGTTGCGATGGTGGCCCTTGCTAGCGCTGTGGTATGTTTCAATTGCTGTGGGTATGTTATATGTATTAATGATTCACACAATTCAAGGTATGCTCTGTCATTATGCAGTACTCCTCCGAAAAATATGACTGAGACTTCAACTCGGACATGTACAGCAGGATCTATCGAACATTGGTTGGCGTGTTAAATGGAATCTTCAAGGCCAGCGAGCGCAAATTTCACGTACTCATACACTCGTTGTATAAGTCTGTCTAGTGAGTTCTAACATTTTCAATACCAGTTATTGTTTGATTGCATCATGTTGTAGTGGCTCAAAGCGCAAGACTGAGGAACCTAGCACAGCCAAGAGTCTCATGTTCCTCGATATTGAGGGTATGGCGGAGGAATGATAAATAGTGGTCACTCGTTTGTATTTTCTAGATTTGAGATCTAATGATATTATTGGACTCAATTTGACAACCGTCTGAAAAATACTGTTCTGATTGTCGAAAATTTGAAAGGGACTAAAATAATTAATCAAATGTTCAAATCCATCGAATTCTCGCCAATTCACGCAAGTTGTAACATATTTTATCCGATTTGAGAACGAGGTTTTTCCTGATGTTTGTGCTCACTAACAAAATTTTCGGGTTCAGTTCTGGTTCGGACTGGAAAAAAACCGAACCGGACCAGAGAGAACGGTTCTCTGTGGTCCGGTTCTGGGTTCAACGATTTTGTAGAACCGGATCATGGTTCAATTCTCGGTGCTCGTCCAGGATCCTCTGAACCGGACCACGGCAGCACTACATATGGTAGGCTAAGTGCCTTCTTTTTGAGGATAAAACAAGATGTTGGATTGAGAGGTGTGAAGATAGAATGTACGCTGCCGACATGTGCTCCATAGATGGGCTTGTCACCAGTTTCGGACATTAGTTCGATCGGGACAATTTACGCGCTTGTTGTCCAACTGCAGTTTACATGACGCTAATTTGATAAATGACATAAATTGACTGCAACTGGGAGAGTGAAAAGTCTAGGATATTATTGCTGCTAACAATGCTATGAGGAGCACCACAGGCAGTGTCGATGTCGCATATAGCAATTATTGCGACCTATGCGCCAGATGCTGTAACATGTCATCCACCATCATAGCCAATTGGTCGGAGTGTCATCGGAGAAAAACAATGATGAACAATAATACACACCAAAAGCTGAAACATGGCAATAATGATCTGGAATATCTATAAAAGCAAACAAAAACGAGGATGCTGGCAGTCAATCAATTATAGCCACAGCTAAATTCATATGATACTGAATGCAAAAGTCAACTCATTCGGAGAGCTCAAGTCCCGAAGGACTAAGTACTCAGCGACATGTTCCAGAAGTGAATTGCAAAGTGTGGAGTCTTGGGGGTAGAACCTTGTATCAAAACCCATGGAGTAGGTCCCGTATGGTCTTGAAGCTGTGAAATTGTTCAATCACGTGATCCAACTTTGGTTTCACGGTCATATCGATGTGTGTCTCGCCAGTGTTTGCCCTTTGGAAGAAGGGCGCTATAATATTGGATGGACTGAATACACGGTCACGATGCAACGTTATCCGATAACGAACCTAGATTCGTCCGGCATTTCAATCTGTCCTGTCTTGAGATCGATCTTGATGAGTTTCGTGATTTCCACGGCCGGACGGTCAGGACATCTGAAAATATAGTCATGTCAAATCATGTCAACTCCCTGAGGTGCACTGTTCACACGAACATTCTAAAGATGCGAGGGAGAGGGAAGCACCGAGGACGAACTTCTCCAGTTGGAAGCTCTTCTGGTTCACATGTATATTGCACTTGAAAACACACGTCGCTAGTTATTCAAGAACGTATCTGCAGGGAATTTATCATACCTATTTCCAATAGTCGACATTTCTTTCTCTCGGTCACCTCGTCAGATTGTTCATGGAAGGCCATGTGCATGAACTGTGAGAGAAGATCTGAAGGACCTCTTCTCATGATCAAGACTGAAACGGTGAACTCCCACGCACCTCGTATGTAAGCCTTCTTGATTAGCGCACGTGGGTTTTTGAGATAAAAAGTCGCAGCCATCAGTTTCTCATCTTGTTTCACTCATTTTCCATCTCCCATCATCTCCTCAGAAACACTTTAACATGGTCTTCAAAGTAGCAGGTATGATGGTAATTTTTGGTTCAGCTGTATCGATCCGAACGACTATTTTGTGTAGACGTCTCTCTCGCAGCATTCGGTCGCAAGGAGATCGAGATCGCCGAGGTATAAGTTTCGCCCACTGCTTATCGCGATTGTTCGTTGACCGATCTCGTGTCTTTTAGAATGAAATGCCAGGATTGATGTTCATGAGGTCAAAGGTAGTTTGTGCGAGCTCGCAAATGAATTCCTTTTTGATGGCATTACCTTTAGTACGGAGCTGCTAAGCCTCTTTCTGGCGCTCGTATTGCTGGATGTCTGCACATGTGAGTTCGAACGATGGTGCATTCTTGCAAAAGTCCTTATACTCTGCAGGACCATTCAAACCGCCGTCTTGATCGAGACATTGACTGCTCTTGGTGCTGAAGTCACCTGGTCGTCTTGCGTAGGTGTCCATGGTTACGTGATTATCACGAGGTACTCATTTCCATTGGCAGAATATCTTCTCGACTCAAGACCATGCTGCCGCTGCGTGAGTATATCTTAATTCGTAATATCAGTGTTCTAATCTTGACTTTATAGTATTGCCGCAACTGGAGTTCCTGTTTTTGCTTGGAAGGGCGAGACTGAGGAGGAGTACCAATGGTGTATCGAACAGAGTCTTGCTGCCTTCCCCGGTGGCAAGCCCTTGAACATGATTCTTGATGACGGAGGTGATCTTACCACCCTTGTCCACGAGAAATACCCCCAATACCTCAAGGGTGAGGATTTTCAATATCGATCTATGCGCAACACACTGCTGACTTTGTCGGAATAAAGACATCAAAGGTCTTTCTGAGGAGACTACTACGGGTGTCCACCATCTGTACAAGGCTTTCCGTGAAGGCAGGTTGAAGGTCCCAGCCATCAACGTCAACGACTCCGTCACAAAGTCCAAGTTCGACAACTACTATGGATGCCGGGAATCCCTCGTTGATGGTATCAAGCGTGCCACTGATGTCATGCTTGCTGGCAAGGTCGCTGTCGTTGCCGGTTACGGTGATGTCGGCAAGGGTGTGAGCATTTTGTCTCTCGTTTTCGCTCTCTTGTTCATGGTCGATCATTTTAGTGCGCCGAATCTCTGCGCTCATACGGCGCGCGCGTTCTGGTCACGGAAATTGACCCCATCAACGCGCTGCAAGCTGCGATGGCTGGTTACGAGGTGACCACCATGGAGGATGCTGCTCCACGCTCAAATCTCTTCGTCACTACCACTGGTAACCGTGATATCATCACTGCCAAGCACTTCTTGGTCATGCCCGAGGATGCTATTGTTTGCAAGTGCGTACAACGTCCATCATATCTCGGTGATGAGAACTAACTATTTGATAGCATTGGTCACTTCGATGTTGAGATCGATGTTGCATGGTTGAAGGCGAACGCCAAGCAAGCTGTCAATGTGAAGCCTCAAGTTGACCGCTTTACGATGGCTTCTGGCCGTCACATCATCCTCCTCGCTGAGGGTCGTCTTGTAAACTTGGGGTTGGTTGATTCCATATTCTACTTTTCTAGTTCGTAATTGACCTATGATGGATTACCAGTTGTGCCACTGGCCACCCGTCCTTCGTCATGTCTTGCTCCTTCGCGAACCAGGTCTTGGCCCAGATTGCTCTTTGGACCACTCCAGAGAAATTCCCCCTCGGCGTTCACATGCTGCCCAAGGAGCTGGATGAGGAGGTCGCTCGTGCTCACCTTGCTCAGCTCAACGTCAAGTTGACTGAGCTCAGTTCCGAGCAATCCAAGTACCTCGACATTCCTGTCCAAGGCCCATACAAAGCTTCCCACTACAGGTTAGACAAATACAACACTTTTGTCGTACACTGACCAACCACTTCAATAGGTACTAAGCGTATCGATTGCTGCATGACGGCCTCAACGTGCCCTCGCTAGATAAGAGGAGACGGGACCTTCAACGTCCTTGTTGGTTGGATGTTAATTATGGAAGAGTCTCAACGCTCTTTGTCGAGGTTGACAAAAAGGCTGGCTCCTTGCGGGGCCATTGCTGGAGATTCACTATACTTAAAAGACTTGGCTTCTTGTAGTGCGCTGTGGCGGGACAGGGCAAGCCATGCGGGCCTCAACGTGCCCTATCTTATATAGTGTAGCATATATCTATGCAATCGAGATGAGATGAGGATTGTTGATTTGCGCAGATCGACTTAGCGATTATCGGATCATTTGGGTTTGTATCAATTGCCTGCGGCGCTATGGTTGTACTGATTCATTCTGCGCACCAATTTTGAGCGTTAGACGTAAGTACGTTGGACAAGATCCACCAAATTCTATCGCCTCCTGCCTTCGAAGTCTACAACAAATCAATCTCACAGGAATTTTGGTACCACACTCAGCGACCCCGAAGTCGTGTCATTGGTACAAGTCATTATTAAACTGTTCTCGTCACGCTTGAACGTCTCGGACAACGAGCTCTTTGATGCGTCCCTCAGCGAGGTCGTACATCCATCCATGCACAGTGACTTTTCTCGCGCTCGGGTCTGCCCATGCAGTGGTAATCGGCTCCGACTTGCAGAGATTGTTGACCTGCATGATGATATTGGCTTCAACGACCTTGTTCAGCGCCTCACTCGCAGAGCACGCGGAGAGGTCGAGAGATCGAACGAGTGCGGTGAGTGGGCTCAGCCAGCGCGCGAGTGGGGTGGACGCGTTGGGGTTAGCCGTTGGGTTTTTGGCTGCTTCTATGCAAGCCATGGCACCTCCACAGTTGGTGTGACCGACGAGAACGACTGTTGAAGGCGTATACACGTTTAGAGGAAGAATCGACCTCACTTAGAGAGCAGTAAGAAACTCGCCGTGTTCAACACCAACTTCTTTGATAGCAAAAGCGAGGACAGAGAGTGCGCTGTCATCGTGGAGGTGGAATTGGCTGCAGGGACGGGTTGTGAGTATAACGTGGTCAACCCAAAAGTTTGATGATTTTGTTGATACGTACTTGGCAACGTTTCTGTGCACAAAAATATCGCCAGGCTTAGACGCTGTGATAACAGATTCTGGCACCCGTGAGTCAGAGCAGCCAATCCAAAGGATCTGAAAATAATCTTCGAAAACGTGACTAAAAACCGGAGTGCGCGATGGGCATACCTTGGGGCTCTGACCGGTGGCTGAGCGAGAGAAAAAATCGGGCGTGTCCTTCATTATGTTCTGTGCCCACTCCTCATTGGCATTGAGCAGGGTTTGGATGGGCTTGTGGGACATGCTGCGGAGAAGTGGGAGGCGCAGAGGCAGGACGAAGTGGTTTCGAAGGATGGTTGGGCCACACAAGTATGTGGCCCTAAGAATTAGCTTGTATCTTAACAGCACGATGACTGCCACTGAATATACTGATCAGCTCAAGTACGAATGGCAGAAAGCAAGTGTAATATATGGATGATGACTCGCGTATATATACGTAAGTGTTGCAATTAATCGCAGCTAAATATTGGCATATCCATTTTAGTCTCCAGACCGGTACCTCGAGGCCCAAGCTTTAAATTGGGAGAAATCGCGTTCATCGGACCTCGGTCGTAGTATGCGCTTTGGGGTATTGCTCATTGATTCAATCCCAGCCGTAGAAGCGTGCGTATCAACTCTACGATTCAAGTTCATAGTATGATTACTGAGTTTGACTCCATGTAGACTTTTCAACGCCGTGCTCACCAAACATATCATTCTCGACACATATGACTTGTGACAAGAACAACAAGTCGAAGCTGTCCTACCCTTTATGAGTAGGAACGACTAGCTCGTATCGGGCCGAGTATTGATAAATGGAGGCGACAACTTGAAGCATTCACACCCTTCTACAATAAGTAACTTGTTAGATTTACGCTCAGACTCCATGAGGAGTATGATTTTGAAATCTCCGACCGCAGATCTCTCAGCTCATGCACGTACCTTTGCTTCGTGTCTCGGAACGACTACGCACGTTGATTATCGGATCATGGTCACGGCCCCTCAAACACCTTGTACTTGTCAGATGCCTGATGGGCCTCCTAGAGTCTCTGGATCAAGGTAGTTTTGTGCCCAGACACCGCGGGGATTGGATTACTTACACCGTCGTTTCGAAACCCGACGTACACGTCCGCACCTCTGGGGCTCATAAATCTGGGCTTATTCGATGTGACGAGCCTCTATTAACAGACCTCGTCGTTGTTGCGCCTAGGAAATACCTCCGGTTAACTGCGATTCCATGGAGGTTTTGTACTGAAAATCAGCCGTCTCCAGGCCCAGGCCTATACTTGGATGATCTTTTATTGATTATTCCCTGTTGCTTAGGTGGCAGCGGTACAGATGGAACATAGAACCTAGGGTTTTCAGCGAAGGCTATTCGCTGATTGTGGCAGAGCCAAGCTTTGCTTTACATGCTGCTGAGCCTATTCGGTACGAACTTGTTGTTAACGTTGACATCCTGTCGACAATTTCCCCTTTCTCCGCTGCCATGTGCGTGGTTCACTTTTACTTATCAGGTTCCTCACCTCACAGACGTTCCGTCAACGTTATATCCCCTTATATCCCTCGCCAATCCATGCTCAAATATGCAACCTCCGCAAAATCTCCACAGCATTCCATAATTCAACGATCGCACGACTATTCCCCGGGCCATCATAACCCCCGAGGCTGCTGAGGCACCGAAGTTCACATGTTTTCGGAGCGCATCTGCTTCCGGCCTGTCTTCCAAATGGCCCCTTTCACCTGGCGTGACAAATTATCCAGAGACACAAAGTAACAGCTAGGTATTTTATGGTGCAATTAGGTCACTCATCCATTAAGCTGATGGCGGAATATTCATACTTTCGAGGTTAGGATATGTCAAGCGAGATCAATCCTTACTAGCTATCTGGCCCTTATCACTGTCCAGGACACACTTGATGGCACACTTTTGGAGCTGTCGGACGACTCTGCGAGCTGTTAACTGCCATAGATGTAGCTTGAAACGATGATGTTCAAGTATCTCATCGTTGTGCACCACGGACATAATGCTCACGACAGCGCAGATCCGCATTCACTACATCAATATGAGCATACAGTGGAGCTGATGAATATCAATGATGCTTGCGTTATAGGAGCGATCATGCCCGGTAGCCTGATCAGAAGTGGGTAGGTGAAGGTAAGGTGACATCCGTTTGCAACCCAAATGATCCACGCACTCCTGCCATTCGTAGGCATCGGTAAGAACGGTTATCCTGGACCTCATTACAAGCACACATTTGAGGACACTACTTTGGACGTTTTCAGAAAGACTGTGTGAATGCAGCGTATACGATCTCATTATTTGCACCTGCCAAGAGTGAACGGATATTTCTTCGTGTGAGTGGCAGGCAAACAGTCAGCTTGTTGTCCGGCTAGGTGTCCACGGGCCGTGTCTCTCTGGTGAGGATTTCCTTGTGCGCAGTATATTTATCTTAACGTTCCAAAGGCGATTACAATAATAGAGAAACCATACTAGATGTCGGCAATACACATTGATTGCCACCAAAGTACCTGGAACGAGAAACTCCTAATCACTTCAGTCGATTTGTTCAGTAGAAGACTGGGACGTAAGATCCGACCCGGCGCTTGCGAGATTTTTTTTTTGCGAATTCGAGTTGGGGAGACAATGAGCGTAATACAATTGCAGGATAGAAAAGCCTATCAGCTGTCCAAGATGCGGCCATGATGGTAATGAGGCGGATATCGTGAGGATGGAGGTTGAGAGAGATTATCGGTTTATCATCGTCTGGACAAGAAGCGTAAAAGATGATCGTGATTGGGATGATCAGATGCTTAGGCTCGATCCTGCTCGATCGGTTCAGTCGAGGCTCGGTAGCAGCCGACGTCAATTGAACGGGAAGTGCCGATATGGGTGTAGGGGCCATGGTCAAATTATTATGTAGACGAGCGCGTGCTTGGACCCTTCATCGCCTCCCCCTACTACCTTCCATATCCCTAGTTTACATCAAAGACGACCACCCGTTTCAGTTCCCATCTGATACCGTTTCCAAAGGTCAAGCATCTCTCAACCATTGACTTCTGCAGCTAGTCAATTAGTTAACTGTTAATCATCGATTCGCGTCAGTCACTTCAGGAACGTTTGCAAGCAGGCAGATGGTTTCGTCAGCGCCTGCACCCTTGATTAACCCTCCAGTTTCCTACGCTGAAAGTGTAAAAAAGGCTCACTCTCCTCGCTCTCCTAACGCTATTCGGAATTCTCTTGGAGACTTCCCAACAATCTCTGGCGTGTCTGGAGCGTCTGGAG
Organism: Auricularia polytricha; assembly: GCA_003316125.1. Taxonomy (NCBI): domain Eukaryota; kingdom Fungi; phylum Basidiomycota; class Agaricomycetes; order Auriculariales; family Auriculariaceae; genus Auricularia; species Auricularia polytricha. Next base: position 24,647 of record QFEN01000023.1, read on the forward strand.
TATCTTCTTCTTCTTCACCACCTTCGAATGCCACGTCCCAACTTAGTTCGGTCGAAGCGATAGGCGGATCTCAGACCGGCGCTTCTGATTTTCCAGAACTCCCCACCGAGATAGCTTCGCAGAACGCTGTCAAGGACCACCACGGACCAACGAGCCATGTGCATTCGAATGCCAACAACGTGCAAAAGGCGGCGCCTGCTATGAACGTATGGACAGAACGTTTGAAAGAGCAGATGGCGCTTGCACCCGTACACGCACTCCAACCTCAGAGACAACCTCGGGCAATGGTCACATCTTCTGCTGGAACGCCTTCAGTCCCCCCCAGGCTAAGACCCATCGTCATGGGTACTTCCCCGCATCCACTCGATGTTCCAAATGTCGTACCATCGGCTTCCACATCTCGTTCGAGTCCATCGCAGTCGATTTCTCTCGATGGGGACGATAATTGCCATGATCCTTTTATCGTGCGCATGCCTTCACATCTTTCTCGACACTCTTCTTCCAAGTCAATCCGTCTAGTTAATGATACTGATACGTCTAATTGGCTAGATGTCATGAAACCTCCATCTATTGAGCTTGGAGAAAATGACGGTGGCGAGAAGCCCGAAAGGTCGGAAAGTCACGCAGGTGCATATAATACCTCAAATGCAGCTGACCTATCCAGAAAGAGTACGTCATTTGCCTTGTCGACTCCTTGCCCTTCGCCTTCCTTAAGCACCCTCCTTTTACGATTCTTTACATATGTTCAGACCATGCTGATGATTGCATGATGGTACTCGTGTCAGCAGACAGCATTGATTTCACCCGACATCAAAGTGATTCAAGACCGTCATCAGTTCAAATGTCTCGGCTGAATAGTAGAAATGTATTCGAGGTGAACTCTACGGGTTCGCACTCGGTGCCTTATTCACGAGTAGAAAGTCGAGCTGGGAGTTCGTCTTCAAGTCCTCGGCTGCAAGTGCGAGGAAGGAGACTACCGGATGACGATTTGACTGTAGTATATGACCTTCGTCATGAGCCTCCAAAGGTTCCCTACAATCCACCGCGCATGAGTTCAAGGGTTCCAGAGAGAAATCCATACCACCACCACCACCATCACACCTTTTCTCATCCTCCCGACATTGCATCGCATTATTTCAGATCTCCGCCCATACCACTCGCTATTGACGCACCATCGCATCCTGCACGCCTGTCACCGCTACTTTCAGCCATCCGACACCCGTACTACGCAAACCCCATTTCAGGACACACCTCTCCTACATACGCGGGTTCGCGCCCTCCCTCTGGAGCTGGTACTCCGCCACACCCGGCATATCCTCCATACACAGTGACATGCGGATACTGTCATTCGCTCATTCCGTGGGATGGGTTCGTTCCCCCAATCCACCCTCGCCCCGTTCCGGGCTTTTCTTCCCCGTTACTGCAGGACGAATATACTGTGCCTCCGCCGATGCATCCGACATTCTTCGATCCACCGTTTCTAGGCACAACGGAGCCATCACCGGACGCCCATTTAACGCAGAGTGCGCGTTCGTCTGAGAGCTTGCAGGACGCACCGTTGCATCCTGCTATTGTTTCACGAAATATGGTCTTTGGGAGTATCGGCTTGACTCATGATAGCATCTACCAGATGCCGAACGAAATGGAGGCTGCGAGGAAAGAGGGCAAGAGGTCCATTGAGCGAATGGCAGAACAGTTCTCTAGCTTTTCTATCGGCATTACGCCTGGCGGACCGGTGCCATCTCGTCAAGGAAATAGGAAACATTTGACTAAGAGTCTTTCAAGGCCTCCCGCGAGTCCCGTATCGGAATATACAGACACTGTGAACGCAATCGATGATGCGACCCAGGAAGGGCGAAAGGTGGTTGACGAACAACCGAATACTCCTGCCAGGGAAGACGTTGCAGTACCTGGTAAGAAGTGGGTGTTTGGAACAACAGCGAAGTCTGGCAGTCTGAATGAGAATTCCCGGAATGCGTCATCTGAACGCCCACTTCTACCTGCTGAACCTGCGCAACCAGTCACTCCTCTAAGTGGCCAGCATTCGCCTGCTGCGGCATCCGTGGCGCAGGTCTCCAGGAATGAGAAGCCTGTCACGCCGCCAATTAGCACAACACAGGCTGGACCTTCAATCATGAAGTCTGAAGATGGTTCTGCGACGAGCGACGTCTGGGAGGTCAAGGACTACGGATATGGATTCGGCGACGTGAGTGGCACAGATAATGCCACTGATGTTATCCGCCACGCCAAGGAGGCTCGAGAGATGCGGCGACAGCTGGAGTGGCAGAAGGAGCAGGCGCAGATACAGCTCCAGAAGGAACAGGAGCTACAGCTTGATGTACAAGAAGTTCACGTCCAGGACATGTGGCAGGAAGTACATGAAGAGCGAGAAGTGTGGGACCAAGTCAAAGAGTTTGGACGTGGGCGACCCCGTCGAGGCTCTTGGGCTAGCTCGTATGGGCCGCACGAACGAGGCGCTTATGGGGGTCGGCGAGCTCGAGGATTTGGTGGTCGCTACCAAGGCCGGCATCCTGGTCGTGGAGGTTACCACCACCAGCAACGAACTTCTATATCTTCTCTCACGCCGCCTCCACAATTTAATCCTTTGCCGCTACCTGGTGCCGATTATATGAACGGTTACGTCCAGATGCCATCTTATACACCTCCCGATTACGAATTGTACCACCCCGTTCCAGTCACTATACCTGTAAATGGCGCACCTCCAATCCCTATGGTACAGTCAACATTGCCATTCCCTCTGGACCCGACACGGTTGTATCTTCTTGGCCAGTTGGAATATTATCTAAGCCCTCAGAATATGGCACAGGACTTCTTCCTCCGGCAGCGGGTGAGCTCAATAGTCGATGGGAATCTCATGTTTTAGACAAGTACCGACATGTTATACAGATGGATGATCAGGGATGGATACCCATTTCACTTATAGCTTCCTTCAACAGGGTACGAAAGTTTACCACGGAGGTCCAGCTCGTGCGCGACGTGCTCAGCCTGTCCAGCTTGACTGAGGTCAAGGGTGAATATGTTCGGATGTCCAGGGAGCAGTGGAAGCAGTTCGTTTTGCCCAATGCTCCGAGGAGCGTTGTGTGCCATCCAATCGAATCCGAGGCAACGGAGCCTCAGGCCGATCAGGCCGCTTATGCTCAGGTTCAGGATGGTGAGATAGAAGAAGAAGGTGATACGTATGGGGAGGATGAGGATGAAGAAGACGTTGTATTTGTCATTGGTGAAGAAGCAGAAGGCTCCTGGGCGCCAGAACGGCGATCAGTGGCATCGGAAAGCGCTTGACCGCTGGAATTGCGTTCAGTGACTCTTTTAAAAAAGCATTCTCGAAGGAAGTTCATACCCTTACCGTGTGCACATTTCAGTGCATTCGCGGACAGGTGATCCTATTGATTTTCGCTCTTTGTTATGTTCTTTATGTGGTTAGTCTGTATCCTCGTGTTCTCCATCGCTAACATTTTGGCTTCATATGCATGCTTACACAGTAATGTTTTCTCCACAGCAGTATCATCCTCGCATACCATATCATCGTTCAATCGTTCTCCACATTTTCCTGGCTGGCTTTCATACAATGTTGTTCGTTTTCCTACAGTTATCGTTCTGGTACACGAGCTATCCCGTCTATAAACTAAATGATTATTGGGCTCTCTGGATAGGGCATTGTCAGAATCCGTTCCTCTTTCTCTCGTTGACTCAACGGATGCTGCCCGTCTGCGGTCTCAGCGACATTAATATTGTCGTACCTTTGTTGTTGCTATTTATAACCTGAGGTCACACGGCCTGTCTGGGGTCCTCGCGTTCTGGCTGCGGCTGCGCCCCGCATGCATATAAGCCTAACCCCACTTACAAACCGCAGCGTAACGTAATTATACCTCTTGCTTGCTTACCGCTATGGTCAAAGCCTCTGACGTCCTTTTGATCCTAGTTCGTGCCTACTCTGATGTATACGCGTAGGAAACTTAATCTTCGAACAGGTTGCTATCCTCTTTCCACCAGCTGCTGCTGCTTTCGTTTCCGGCTGCAGCTGCGACTTGCTCATAAATATTTGTTTGACTATGTGAGCCTGCCATCAATACCGTAATATAGATGCAGGCTGACCGCCAGCATAGCTTGGGATATTTCCCCGGACATATTGTGCGCCGGCCAACTATCTCCTTGAACTGAGCTAGACTCTGACACATTACCACAGCACGCCTTTTGGCTCATCTACAAGAAGATGCAAGCTGAAGAGAGATATGGGCATGGGGGGTTCTATTGTACGTACTTTGCTTGCCATTCTGTGCACTGTGGCTGAGACTATGATGTAATAGACACTGGCAACGGGCATTACCAGGCTCTCAATCAAGGTTCTGCTGCTCCTGCAAACTATGGCACGGCAGGGCCTTAGGATGATATTTGCCACTCAGATGATATCCATCATACACACGGACTGTAATACGTTACTCCACTCGTCGTGCTTTGCAACTATGTATGCTTTGTTCAATATTATTTCCCATACCTTATGAGCTTTGTCACCATCATCATGCTTTCAAAGTCTTCAAGATTCATGGATTTATCTGGTGAGGTAGAGAACGCCTCCAACATTGCAATAATCTGAAGGGAAACTCTGTCGACAAGGGACGACAAGAATGAATGAGATGGGCTTACTTCATCAGCCTTTATCTTCTCCTTGAGCAGATTAGCAACGCGTGTGACGTCCTTGATCATGATTTTCTGATGGTCCAGCTCAGCGTCAGGCACATCAGGGAAGAATCTCGCAAAGTCTTCCCGACATTCAGCCATTTGTTTTGCGCTCAATTGACCAGCATCAAGCCTCACGTCGGTGGGCAACGACTTGTATGACTTTCGGGGTTTCCGGGAACCGGAAACAGCGGCGTGCCTATCATCTTGATATTCTTCGTCAGATGCTTCTGGCTCACTGGTATCCCCATCGACGGACATGCGATAGTCATCACTGTCTGGGTCACTATCTTCCTCCTGGTCACTGAGTGCTACCATATCGGAATGAGCAGCAGAAGGCCCGAAATCATCACTCTCTCCCCCGTCTTCTCCCTCTAAAAGGGCAGCACACACAGATCGCCAGTCCTTCCGGCTGACTTCGCTCGATCCCTCCAAGCCTGCTCCCCAGCCTGACGCAGCATTTCGAAACACAGAAAGAACCTCTTCGTCATCTGGAGGAAGTCCAAGAAGTTGAAGTGCAGCTGGAACAGATGAAAGTGATATGGAGATAGGGTCCGGAGACGGAGTCCAGCCTTCGTGTTCAACAGGTAGAAAACCTACTGTGTCCTCTATCAAGAATCCTCCTGGTGATACGTCTTCCACAGCAGCGAATCCACCGGACTGAGCTGAGTCAAGCTTACGCTTCTTTCGAGGCAGATTTGATGATTTTGAGATGTTTCCAGCAGCGCTATCGAACGCATTATCTATGCGCCGACGCAGACTAGCGGAGAGTGTCATGAAGCCAGTGTCATCCATGATGCATGACTCCTAGTACGGAAGAAACCCTTGAAGACCATTAGTATGTCACGTGGACGTCAACGCATTCCTGAGCTGTAAATAGCACTCCGATGACCTTGGAACTGTTGGTAACACCCAAGGCTAGAAATTTACCCTTGGTATCAGAACATTGGAATTACGCCTGGGACAGCCTGTGTTGCGCCTTGGAGAAATGGACTTATCTCTAAAACGGTCATCTAATGCGTGCGAACGACGGGTATATAAACCCCTCGAGCGGTTATAAGTCACACCTCCCTGACTCTGGCCCACGATGCTCCAGCTAGAAGAACGCTCGGAGAAAAGTGATGTCGAGATCGCGGAAAAATTCGACCTTGCCTCTTACTATGAGCAGGCCGCCGGTCGTTTGGTGATCGATCCCCAGTATGTGACCTGATCACAGTCTTAGCCTCTGGCGGCGAGTCAAGGGCTAATTTCACACCTGCTTTTAACTTTAGGCAGGCAAAGGTCGAGTTTGGTGAGGCACTAGCTTCGACACTTAAACTGAGCCACGACGGCTCTACGATTCTCTGGCCACAACCTGCCGACGATCCGAATGACCCACAGAATGTGAGAATGTGGTTACTATCTTACTACACGATGAGCTAACTGTTCGAGGTAGTGGAGTGATCGGCGTAAAGCACTGCACCTTCTTGTTATCACTCTGGCAGCCAGCATACCTGATTTTGATTCAGGAATCGGTGTGTCCAGGTTACAATGCGTATTGTAGCATCTGATGATATCGATAGGAATTGCTTCAATCTTTGGATTGGCACAGACATATAATACAACAACAGGTGTCATCAACAACCTTACGTCCAAGTGCGCAACCTTGCATTCACCAGTGAAGGGAAACACTAATAATAGTCAATAGCTGGAGCATCTTCCTGCTAGGTTAATTTGGCTATTCAAGGGATGAAATCCCACAGACCGACTGATTTCTTCCAAGGATGGGGTGGGATCTTTTGGGTAATGCTCATGCGACGTTACGGTCGCCTTCCTGTACTATTTTGGACACAGGCACGTATATCTTTGAGATCATCAATCATCTTGTAGTGCTGCAATCACTTACTACTCTGTAGGTTTTTGCGCTTGCATTCCTCGTCGGAGCTACCTTTTCACCGGACCTGGCTACCTTCACAGGTAATATTTTATATGTGGTGAATAAACTCGATGCCGACGCTTCTCGTTTGAAAGCAATGCGTTGTTTGACGGCATTTTTTGGGTGTGCACAGTTTCTCGATTAGCAACAATGATACTCACGGATAACCAGGACTTGTCCTCAGGTTACGGTACGTCCCACGTGCCATCGTCCACACTCCCGTCGTCTAAATGTTATTAAAGGGCCTTTATGTTGTCACTGACATATTCCCATTCCATCTACAAGCTCGAAAATTGAATATTTGGACCTTTGGATTCATCATGTATGTCATCAATGTGTTCATCAGCATTTAACGGCATTCATAATTTAGTATAGATCCCCATTCTTATCGCCATTCGCTTTTGGCTTTCTTGTAGCACGTATGAGGCAAGCTTACTCATCCCTTCGAGATAAATAGCTACTGATGCACGTGCAGCTGGCGATGGGCTTATGGGATTGGGTCGCTCTACGGTGCCATCGTTGTCCTCCTGATCGGTTTGTTCATGGAAGAAACGTAAGTGAATGCTTCACAACACATTTTGTAAAATGCTAAGTCATGATTAGGATGTATGACCGCCATCTGGATCATGACCCAGAACGAATTTTGCCAGGCATACAATATCGACTCAAGACCCTGATTGGCATCACCGGGTATAAGATGGCCAAGTATCGGTCATGCTGGTCAGAAGTTGTGTGGGCATGTTTGAACGTTGTTTGGAGACCTCAATTCATCTTGGTTGCACTTTTCGAGGTGAGCTCGCCAGTAAAGCACTTGGAAATGTCACAATCTCACTGCTATGCATTCAAGGCCTTTATTTTCGGATTCTCAGTTGGCGTCAACGTGAGCTGCTCTTTGTTACTTAAGCGTCCCTTGAGTATTAAGCATGCTAGGTAACAAATGTCGTTTTTATGGGCTCCCCTCCTCCGGTCGGTTTTGGATTCAGCGAATTTGGGGTTGCTGGCGCATACGCGACTCCGATTGTGAGTCTCACTGCTATCAGCAGATACTAATGTACCCATGTCAGGCTAGGTAGCTGTGATTCTAGGAGAGTTGTGCGGGCGATTCCTGAATGACCGAATTATGAACTTCACCGTTCGCAAAAATAAGGGTATATTCGAGGCTGAGAGTCGGTTATGGTGGGTGCATAATGCTGGTTATCATCTGGCAGCTGCTGAAAGGACACGCGTACTGCAGGGCATGTTATGCAGCAATGCCACTGTTCATCTGCGGCTTCTTGACATTGGGAGCCGGTATCCAGCATTTGAATATAGCTGCACTTATTTTAGGTTGGGGGATAGCAGAAGTGGCGGTCATGGTGAATACAGTTGCCGTCTGTGAGTCACACTATTACTTGCAGTTACTGGTCAAGTTGATAACTCGTTTCATCAGATGCGTATTGTAATGATTGCTTCCCGCGGCGTCAGGGAGAAATTAGTGCTCTGCTCAACCTGGCGCGCGTGCTAGGTGGTAGGCACTTTCATTGTTTCCTGTCTACTTTTTGACCACACGTCATGACTATTCACAGGCTTCAGCGTAGCATACTTTCAAGTCCCATGGGCTACAAAATCTGGTGGAATCGAGACGTATGGTGTTGAAGCAGCGTACGTACTCACTCACCAGACTGGCTCGCAGCAGATTCTAACCACATGACAGGATTGTGATAGGATTGTTCTTACTTGCCGTGCCAACGGTGCAATTGAGAGGGAGATATTTCCGGGTGCGTGACAATATTGTGATCTATTGCCATCGCTCAACTTCCCGCTGGCATTGTAGGAGCACTTCGCCTTATGACGCGATGTTGCCATTTCATAACTCCGGGACAAGTCCAAATCTGATAACTGTATTTCTGTGAAGCCGTTTGTCCCAGCTGCGTTAGTTTTATTACCGCTGGAAGCATTAGATACCTAGTGTCAACAATTGAATGGAATCCCCGCCAGACCTAACAAACCTTAGGGAAATCAAGCAGTTCTAGGAATGAAAAGGAGCACGACAAGACAACACCCAAAAGAGCGGATTGTCGAGCAATACATTCCAAGAAATAATTGCAGTCACTAAGTAGTCTAACTTCCAAAAAAAGTCAGTCCATGCTGGATCATGAAGTGGCTATGTCCAACGATGTAAGGGGTCCGTAGGAAAATGTACCATCACTATCTAGAAAATAATATTCACGAAAGCAACGAGACACAATACACAAGTGACAAGTATGCTGTATTGTATGTTTGCGCCCAAGATTGCTCCAGATGTGGTGCTGCTGGGGCTGGTCGCGCTTTGTGAACCTGAGGCATTGCCACTCGACCCGCTGGTACTCGAAGAGGATGGTGGGGCAGCTATTGCGAGGTTGCTCACAGTGGCCCATGTCGCAGCAGTGTTCGTACTCGTGTTACCCTCAAGGTAAGGGAGGTAAGACACGGTACCATTGCTCGTGAGCTGCACAAGAGCTGTGATGCCAGCGAAGTATGTCGCTTTGAAGTCTTTGGTAGTGGGCGCTGCCAGGGCCTGAGTCGTGTTCGTCTGGAAAGTAAGAATAAGTCGAGTAAAAATGATGGTCTGAATGAGGGACTGTACCTCAACATTGATTATGTACGTGGCGGAGGAATCTTCAGGAATGAAGGCAAACTCTTGTTGAACCTGTCAACTACATGTGAATATATCTCAGGTAGTAAAGCACAGGACTTACTGTGTTGTCTGCCTGGAAGAATGAGGTGGTTTGCCCGTAAGTAGCAGGGAATGCACTCCCATTCGAGAGTGGGTAAGCCTGGGCTTGCGGTTGGAAGTAGGAGTCTGGTCCCACATCATCAGTGTCTCTTCCCGAGGCAATAGATGGGGATAAAACACACAGTGAATGACGAAGATATCTGCGCTCCCAGAAGGGACGTTGGGGACGTCGAGGAAGTGAATGTGATTTTGTGCAAGAGCCATGACTGGAACATAGCCCGAGGGGTACGGTACTTGTTCATCGTTAATCCAGTTCAATGGGGTATTATTGGCCGCTTTAAGTAAGCCCATGTCTAGGGAGAAGAGGTTTCCACTTGACAAGGCATCTGCGGTGGCATGTCAACAAAACAAGGTACGTGGAAACGGCATCAACTTACAGAAGACGTTCGTGTCATGGTCCAGAATGGCACCGAAAGATGTGTAGTCGAAAGAACCAGCATCGACTGTCTGCATGGACCACGATTTTGCGGTCGCGTCGTAGATGTAAATAGAAGAAGGATTCTTGGAGTCAGCGTTGATCGCATAGATCGCGTTGGCATACTATCAACGAGGAATTAGCCCGCGGTTAAAAACTACAATTGTGAGTGCTCAAGCTTGCCTGCGAGAGGTAGCACGTAGTGTTAGCAGCATCAAATGGTCTGTGAATGAGAAGTGTAAGCACAATGCATGGGTGAAGAAGAGTACTGACGGCCGATTAGAGGCTGTGATGTCTGTGGCCGCAGTGCCTGTATGAACAGAATGTTAGGTGTTAAGATTTCATAACAACAAGAAACTGACTGCTGGACCAGGTATCTTGGGTGCCTGCATTCCAGTCTTTGCCATTGAGGCCAAAAGCAAGAAGGTTCCAGTTAGTGTCAAAAGCGACGCATGGAGATGCTCGGACTGTTGCCGAAGAGAAGAAAAAAAGAGAGGCGAGGGTAGGCAGAAACATAGTTATTATGACGGAAGGAAACATGAGAAGATAAAATTGAAGACCGAATGCGCATATACAGACTTATATGTTACATAAGTTTATTAGGTAAGGTGAATGGTAAATTTACTACAGTGCGCGCGACACTTTTCGACTTCTCCGCACCACATTTTTTTGAACTTCAGAACCCCGTCGGATATTTCCCAAAGGCTTACTAGCTTAAAAAGACACGTAGTCTATCTCTTTTGAATCAAGTGCCCATGTTTCAAAATGTAAACCAATTTAATTTTGTTTTGGTTTGCCTTGGAGTCAGTCCATTCGGATTTGTCCTGTACTTGACAAACAGTTATGCCAGCATTGCCCCAACAAAGCATCCACACGAACCAAAGCGAAGTGACAGGCCGGCCAGTCAATGTTTGTATGTAGGACTCCTGAGCAAAATAATTGCATTGATAGAGTCTTAGATACCTCACAGAGCCTGTATACATCCCTCAAACCATTGTTTACACTCACCTGAAGGCCCTACAGGCCTCTTCCAGCTCTAAAACACAGTTTTTGGAGGCATGTTTCAATTTTTGATGACGAAAATTTCAAACTTCAGAATTGTGTCTACTTGTTCAATAGGTCATGTTCTGCATATGAAACTGAGTCTATTACAGTACTTTATACGAGTCCACACCTGTTGTGCCTTCAGCACAGGAAGCAAGCAGAGTGCATAGCACTCTGCTCAAGGTGCCTGCAGCACCTTGACTTGTGCCTTTGGCACAAGTAGCAAGTGGAGTGCTTCACACTCCACTTCAGTCAAGGCACCTGCAGTGCCTTGACTTCTTATATATCATAGCAGTTTTAACAAAAGATATGAATTTTTATTTCTCCCCATATATCTCCCATCCTTCCGTCTCTCCTGTTCTTCGGTCCTCTCATCCTCCTGTCCCACAGTCCCACTCCTTCCCCTATCTCCAATTTTTTCCCATTTCACAATTACTGGTTGAATTTTGACATATCTTACAGAGTAGCATACACAAAATTCCCATTTAGTTGCATTTTTCCTAAATATTTACATACATAAATGACAAACTGAATTTTGAGCTACCTTGTATGAATGAAGAAGTGGAATTGAGTTGGCGCTCAAAAAAGCCACACTCGAAAACCATGTGAGTTTCCAAAAAGAGGTCCAAGGGAGGATTAGCGATGATAAGCGAACTAAGCGTTCCCATGTGGCCTTTAGCAAAATAGGCGTAAACCACGTGAGCAAGTGAGGACACCATCGCACCTTACTTTATAGATTAAAAACAATGGAGTTTTGAAGTTACAGTAGCCCATTCATGTTGAACATTCCGTGTTTGTCAGACATGCCAAAAAAGCACTTTGCACTGTAGGGCACATAAGTCTTTACAAAATATTTCATTGTAGAGACTGGATGGTGGTTAGCACTACATACTGGTAAGTACAAAGATGCACCATGTAGTAACCAGGCAGCATGTCTAAATCTATGGAAAATCAATTGTAATCCTTCCTGATTTTTGGAATGGGACGGAGAGGGTGTAGAATGCTGCTGATCATAAAGCAAAGCCTAAGTGTGTGGAGCAATATCACTTGCACTGTTTCAATACCAAATATCATCAATGCTCCAGATTTTGTAGCCCATGGTGTTGGATTCTACTCCTTAGCCCCTATCTGAACTGGCCAAGTCATTGGAGCCAGTCACATGACCTGTCACCCGGATCATGTGGAATATGATATCGTGATGACCAGCTAACTATTCCACTGCTCCATTACTCTGTCATACCAAGGGAAATGACATCAGACTTACTCCACCATTATTGAGTATATATATAGCATGTAAAATACAAGTTATAGGAGTTGAAACAAGAGATCTATTCTGTGCCCAAGTTACACTGACTCCTATCCACTCATTTCTGGTTCACTGTAACTGATTCCGCCTGGCTGAGAATTCCATTGGAAAGCATTATCTGGAACTCTTCGGAAACTTCCACCAGTATTCTGCTACCCTTAACCCCTGTCTTCCGCTTGTAATCTTAACACATGGGACTTGAAAATATGCTACTGTAAAACCTTGGCCAATTTGTGAATGCTGGAGTAATCATACATTGTTGGGACTCACCACCTACTGATCTTGTGAAGTTTAAGAGGGCACTAATGTTGCCCTAGAAGTAGCAGCACATGTTATTGAAATTGTTAAGACTGTATTCAAAGGGTGGATCTGAAAGGGCTAGGCTTTATCTTGTGCACTGTGCCCCTTGCCTGAGTATGTTGTCTTCTTACTTGAGGGTCTTATATAGAAAGTGTGTAAAATGCAGTGACAACACAACTACACTTTGATAAGACATATAGTTGCTAGCTCCTCAAGTTCATGGTCAATGGACTTTCTACTTCTTGGTTGATAATGTGGTGTTCATGGGTGGTCAAAGAGTAAATAAATCACCTTCTTGTTGAAAGAAACTATCCTCCTGAATGTGGCTGTGTTTCCTTTGTATAGGAAAATATCTGTTAGGTATGTTACACCCTAGTAGGTTGTGTCTCAACCTATGAAAGTCCATTTCAACTTTATCATGTTCTCCTTACTCGAGTCTCTCTTCCTGTAAAAGAGAGAGGGTTCTTGTACATGTAAAGTGTTACGCTTACAGCGATAACTCAGGTGGTATCTCCAAACTAAGTCCTAAGAGGGACATTGTTAGAACAGTGTCTGTATATTGAGATTGAGACTTGGTGATGTGAGTTGGCAAGTCAAGATAGATGGAAAATATTGGTATCAGACACAAGGACAATGAGTCCAAGTGAAGTCAAGTATAGCGAGAGCGTTCTTGCTCAAGAGATCAAGTATCCGTTAGAATACTGAGTAGATTCAAGTTAGAGACTACAAGACAAGTAGATCAACTACTTATATGTAAAGGTTCTTCAGGGCAGGTCTACTAACATAGTGGTAAGGGTAAAGGGTATACAGGATGAGGATCAAGAAGGCAGTACAAGATAAGAGATAGGAATCATGGCATATGGCAGGCGTGGTGATCAAGAATGCTGTACAAGATAAGAGATAGGATTAGAGATAGAGGAGAAAAAGATAAGGGGGCATGTTATCGTAACATAAAGCTTAGCTCAGATAGCAGTAAAGAACTGTTATATAGGCAACTCCTGTAGGGTAGTATATATCTCAAGGATTAATGTGTCTTAGTCTTACTTCAAGGCAACTCATTGGCCTGCACATATCTATGTCTTGCCTGGCATAGGCTGATCATGAAGAATGGAGACAGAAATGAAACATCAAGCAGAACCGAGAATGATGGCAAAAATGAACTATATAATGGATGATTGAGAATGGAGCTGGAGATTAACTGTCAAGCAGATCTGGGAACATAGGGGTAATAAATAAAGGGGATATACCAATGGGCAAATGAGATGGAAATGAATGTTTTCATTAAGAAACTTGTGGAGAGCTACAAGCTTGACTGGAGAAAGGGAATATATGGTGCCAATGGGTGGTGCAGCCTCTTCTTCTAAATCAATCTTGAGATTATAGGGACAATGTGGAGGAAGTTGACTTGCTTTGCCTTTGTCAAAGACATCTGCAAACTTGTGATAATCCTGCCAGACCCTTCAGTTACTTGTACTGTAGGACCCTGTCATAGGACACGTACAGTGGCTCAAAAAAGTGTCCGAATGTTTGTGCAATTTTGAGTAATTGGATCATAGAAAGCTAGCATTTAAATATAACATATGGGTATAGGGACATGTCTGAAAGCCCTACATCATGGCTTGAATCTAAGCTATATAGCGTGGGAATACAACCTTATATGGGCAAGATATGGTAATTCCTATCTTACAACTCATTTGGACACTTTTTTGACTTTATATTAAAATCACAAAATGAGACCATTCATATATAATATCCTTAATGAAAGTGGTACAATAATGGTAATATGGTCTTATTTTAATCAAATTTGAATATATCAACCCACTTAAGATCATGAAATTCAATATAATCATTATGAAGCCCATCTCCTCTGCTTCAAAGGATAATATTCTTGTTCTCTGTTCCTCTGGTTTATCTGTCAGGAAATTGCTTTCAAAACTGGCTTTGGCAAGTCTACTATTGCTACATTTATAAAGCAGAACATATCAGATAAGGAAAATGCTAAAATAGGATGTCCGCTCAAGTTTACCCTACAGAACAAAAGAGCTGTTGTTCATCAAATTCTGTCTGGCAAGGCTTCAAATGCTGTGCAAGCCACCAAGTTCATCAATTCAATTATCTCTACTCCTATCTCAACCCAAATAATCAGAAACACCCTTAAGACAGCCAATTTTAAGGCTGTAACCAAGAAGAAAAAACCTCTTCTCTCACCAGCTCATAGGAAGAGAAGACTGGCCTTTTCTTTAAAGCACTAACATTGGATTGTGTAAGATTGGAAGAAGGTTATTTGGTCATATTAAACAAAAATCAATAGAATGGGGTCAGATGGTCAGGAATATGCATGGAAAAAGATAGGAGGACCACTAGGAGAAAGAGAAGTTAGGGGTACACTGAAGTTTGGAGGAGGAAGTATGATGGTTTGGGGCTGCATGGGGTGGAATGGTGTTTGGATTCTCTGTGAGGTGGAGGGAAGGATGAATGTAGAGCAGTACATCTCCATCCTAGAGGAGTGCCTACTCAGAAGCATATAGGAGTCAGGAATTGATAAAGAAGACATTATCTTTCAACAAGATAATGACCCCAAGCATACCTTAAAGCTGGCCACAAAATGGTTTGAAGACCATGACATCAATGTTTTATTATGGCCAGCACAGTCTCTAGACCTCAATCCCATTGAACATCTCTGAGAATTACTCAAAAGACCACTTTCTGCCTATCAAGATCCTTGGGAGGGGTTATTTGGGCTGTGGGAGAGAGTTGCAGTAGAATGGACAAAATTACCAAAGAGGAGGGTCAGAAATTGATAGAAAGTATGCCTAGAAGGGTTGCAGCAGTTATTAAAGCCAAGGGGGGTAACACAAAGTACTAGAATCATATAATAAGATTGGTTTAATACAAAGTCAAAAAAATGTCTGAATGAGTTATAGGAATAGAATTACCATATCTTGCCCATATAAGGTTGTATTCCCACGCTATATAGCTCAGATTCAAGCCATGATGTAGGGCGTTCAGACATGTCCCTATACCCATATGTTATATTTAGATGCTAGCTTGCTATGATCCAATTACTCAAACTCGCACAAACATTCGGACACTTTTTTGAGCCACTGTACATTGACCTGCAGAACTTGACCTATAGGACACCAGCCGGCCCATGTAGATGCAGGAGTGGCCAGTGATGTAGGACCCTTGTCAGCCGGTACCCTGAATATAGAGTAATATATTTGCAATACCTGTATGGGCCGGTGTCAAACCTGTAATATTGTATTGGCTAGTATGGTGGACAGTTGTATCTGATGGTGACCTATATCACTATAGGCCAACCTGCTGTTACACCCTATGGAAGGGTGCTGGCCGGCCATATTCTGACCTATACTCCTGACAGTCAGTCTGCTTTTGCAGTATGTGAGGGTGGGACAGCCGCTCTAATGGTGACCTATGTCACTGTGGGCCAGTCTGCCTCTGCAGTATGTGAGGGTGGGATGACCGCTCTAATAGTGACCTATACCACTGTGGGCCAGTCTGTCTCTGCAGTATGTGAGAGTGGGACGGCAGCTCTAATGGTGACCTATACCACTGTGGGCCAGTCTGCCTCTGCAGTATGTGAGGGTGGGATGGCTGCTCCAATGGTGACCTATACCACTGTGGGCTAGTGTGCTGTTGCAGCATGTGGGAGTAGGCTGGCCACATGGGTTGTGAGCTGTACTCCTTTTGGCCAGCCTGCCTCTGCAGTATGTAGATGGGGGCTGGCCACTCCCATGGTAACCTTTTTTTTTTGGAATTCTTGTTTATTGTCCGGTGGGGCATAGCCCTATAGTAGACAAAACATATGGTATGTACTTCTGTTGCTTGGTTTCTAGTGTTATTGTGTAGGGGCTTATTTATTGGTCCGAGTGTTAGCAAGGACGGATATGCCAACTGAAGGTGTGTGGGATGGAGTTTATTTGTGTCGCGATTCAGAGATCTATGTCTCATACTTCTTCTGTTCGCTGGGGAGGGTTAACATCCCCAAAAACTTGTTCCAGCCTTCTCGTGTGTGCCATGTATCAAAAGAGGGCCTTGGTGTAATCGCGGTTGTTTAGAAGTAGCTGTAGCTGGTTTGCTCGTTGACCAGCCTCCACCTAGAGGGCCCTACACTGCATGGAGTATTTGGGACAGTCTAATAGGAAGTGTTTTACCGTTTCTTCATGAGCATTGCATTGGAGGCAGCGTGCTGTTGGGGATTTTGCTATTCGGTGAAGATGCTTGTTGAGAGGGATGTGGCCCGTGCGGAGCTGAAACAGGAGTAAGCTATGGTGTTGAGGGAAGTTATCTATCAGGTTGGTGAAGTTCTTGGACGGGGTGGATGAGTCTATTGAGCTGAGTCTCTGGTAGCGGGGTGACTGTTGCATGATAGTTTTTGCTTCGTTTTTGATTGCTCCATGGAAGTGTTGTTTTTCACTGATTTGCTGAGAGGGAGAGTTATTGGGTGGCGTGATTTTGTTTGCAAAGATCTGGGTAGGTGGTGCCCCTGTCACTTCTCCTCTTGCTGCCCTCTTGGCCTATTCATCGGCAGCTTTGTTGCCCTCAATTCCCTTGTGGCCTGGTGTCCATCTGATTGTGAGCTTTCTTCCATGGTGACCCATAGTAGTGTACAGTGCATTTGAAACAATCTGAGATTCACAGGATAAATGCACAAAGTTAGTCCTGAGGCCCTCAAATTCACTAGTGTGAATCACAGTCAATTAACAGGTCTGTAGATTAATGCCAATAGGTGAACACACACCAGTCATATCATTGAGATCATCTCCACATTCCTTAGAAAATAGGGCCTTTAGAACACACACTTAAGTGTACTAACCCTATAAGTCAGTGCCAGCATCCTATGATAGTAACCCATACTACTACAGGCCAGCCTGTGGGAGTGGGCCAGCCACATGGATTGTGACATTTACTGCTGTCAGCCAGTCTAACTCTCTATTGTGTAAAGGAGGGCTGGCCGCTCTTTTGATGACTCCATACCACTATAGGCCAGCCTGCTGTTGCAACCTGTGGGAATGGGCTGGCCACACAGATTATGACATTTACTACTGTTGGCCTATCTGACTCTGCATTGTGTAAGGGGGGGCTGGCTACCTCCATGGTGACCCATACCACTACAGGCTAGCCTAAGCTGCCAAGTTATTAACCTATACCACTGTGGGTTAGCCGGCTATTGCAGCATGTGGGGGAGGGGCAGCTGCTGATGTTGTAACCTGTACTACTTTGAGCCAGTCTGTATTTATAGTACATAGGGGTTGGGTAGATTAGAAGTAAAGTAATTACATCAGGACATCTCAAAGATCAACTTGTTCCAATGAATTTTCCTTGAAAACTCTGTAGGCCCTCAGCTGAAAACTCAGCCCACGTTGAAGCCTGCTTCTCAGCATATGCCTTATGCCCATCCTTGATGCTTTCATCTGCCCTTACTCTCCACCTGACCTTGTGTGTCCGAAACCAGGACACTGTCCAAAACATTTCATGCTGTACCAACTTCAATTCTTCACTCCAATGGTCATATTGTGCTTTGGCTTTCAACAAATTCACACAATAAACTTGAAATGGAGAAAATAAGCTCATTACCTTGACAAAAATCAGATGACATGAAAACTCACACTCATTCATCCACCCGTTCTTTTGACTGTCCTCTGCATTGTTGATCCTCTAAAACCAGGTCAGTTTATCAGAATCCTGACCATGCCTGTTTGCCTCTGACTTCTTTGCTCACTACAAGGTTCTGAGTCTTTAGGGGTTGATATGATGTCAGTATATCAGAATCAGCTCCAAATCTTTGCATTGCTGCCCTTGACCAATGGTATCCTTGGGCCTGTTTGTTGATGGACAGAGTGATTTGTAGAAGTTCCTTTTTTGATCTAGTGCCCTGGTGATGAATTGATTTGTTGGAGTGTATTTTCTCTCGAAACACCACTGATCTATCACCCAAGGCTTCATGAAGCTTTTCCAAGCAGTCATTTGCTTGACCCTTTCAAAGCTCAAGTTTTTCTTGACATAATCCCATGATGACATCAAAGCTTTGGCAACTTCTGCAGGTGAGTCAACCTCACCCTCCAGATCCAAAATACTGTCCTCCTCTGGATCTTCGATACTTGGAAGATTAGAACCATCTGCCTCCTCCAGGCACAATTCAGGGTCATCCTGTGGCACTCCTTCCCCCCCATCCAATTCCATACTGTTAGTCATAACCATTGCAGTCCCGTCAAACTTATTAATCCTAGACATGAGCTTCTGTCTTTTTTATTCTATGACAGTTCTCTGAGAAGCAGTTGGATACTCAGGTAGTTGTCTTATAGAAGCTCTCAAGGCATCTCCAGTAACACAATGTGAGTCAATAAAATCACAAATTTAGAACATCTTACTGAGCATTTTCTATATTGATACCCTCAATCAATCATGCAACTGACCCAGTCCTACCATTGGTGGACAGTTCGTTTTCAGTCAATTGTAGCCTTATTTCAGCCATAGTTGGAGCTTTCAATTATTTGCCATCAGTGCTAAATTAAAGTTCATGTCACCAGACCTACCTTTATCCATTTTAAGCTGATAGATGTCAAGAAAAGCACCATGGTCCCGAGCTGCTAGTTCAGCTGCCTTCTTCTATTCCTGGACATTGGCCCAATCAAGTGATTTTGTCAATTCCTCGTAAGGACCCTGAGTATCACTAACACCCTGTAGGGCTCGGCAATACTTTTTAAGCAGTAGTTTGACTTTTGCAAATGTTATGTGAGTCAAGGTTACTATTTCAGAGGTAAAGAGGACTTGCCAATTCCAACAAGCTTCTTCTAATTGTAATCTCTCATATGGTCATCCAAGACTTCCTTTCTGTGAGCAAGAGTCATGGATTTTGCAGTGGAGGAAATCTTGTTAAAAGGAGCCCAGAGGGTCTCCAGGATTTCCCCGTCAATATGACCAGCTCCTGTAATAAAATTGAGGCTGAACCTAGGAAAGCATAGTAGCTTATGGGTGCTTAAATGAAACTTGCCAATTGCGGGTAATATTTCAATTGATTGAGGAAGAGACAGGTGATAGCTCTGGTCCACCCGTTCATGGAAGTGGATACTCCACTGGCATGCAATATCATAGATTATTAGTGCACTGCCAATATCTCCGGATGGATATTTCACTGCATTGCAAATGGAATAGTCCATGGTCAGAAAATCACAATGCAACCACAGACCGTTCTCTCTTTAACCACTGCATGAGGAACAAAACATCCATGCCTAGCACATGCTATTGCCCCAACCCCTGTAGCTCTTAGATTGCCTCTCTGGACATTGGCTGCATTCACAGCTTGGTGATTACTACAAGATGATTTCTGAAATTATATTAGATGCCATTGGCAAGGAAAAATGTCAAGAAAAATCACAACTCACCTCTCTCTCTTCAACAGATTCTGTTATGTGAGTTTGATAAGGTCCCTCTGCTACCATGTATCCCTTTCCATCTGGTAGTGAGACATCATCTTCTGGAGTCTTCATCTTCATATGTTGGGCTGTAAAATTTCCATCCATAACATATCTTTGCATAACCAACCAACTGCCACTGCCAAAAATAAACTAAGTTGTCAATTGTCAATGGTTCAACTTACTCATCATAGGAATCCTTCCAAGAAGAAGGCAAGTTGATGCCAGGTTGGGGACATGCTGGACAATACAGAGCTAAATCATCTGGACCAGGGGATCTGTCTGTCTCATGTCCAAAGCCAAATCTTATTCTATTAACCAAATCCCTCCATATATGTGACACCCGCATAAGTTCACGGTAGCGATCCTTTTTATCGTATAAGCTAGGGGTACAATAATAAAGAAATTGCTCACTGGAATTTATCAGGAAAAGCATTGTTGGTAAAATGTTGTAGCTTTTGATAGAAACTCATAGCTGAAGTCTTGCACTCCCAAGTGTCTATGAGGAAGTTATCCAGGACATCAAAGGTAAAAGCAGAGCAAGGGCAAGTGATACTGGCAGGAAATAATTTTACTTTTAGAAGATGTAGATGTCTATCTTTCTCAACTCCAGGACACTAACACCAGGATACATGATGTGAGTAAACTCCAGTGGAGTGCACAATGACCAGGTTAGACACTCCTGACTGTGTCTCATAGATTGTATCCCCCTCCCCATCTGCAAACACATCTTCCATGGCTCCAAGATCTGACCAGGGTGATGGATTCAACTGCTGGGACAAACAGGGACAAGGATGCTGTCATATTCCATTCCTGACCCCTATCTTGTGGTCCAAACTTCCATGTTATCAGATCCGATCTAGGGTTCACTTCCCAATTAGTACGTTTCCTCGATCAAACCCTTTTCCGTTGGATCTGCTTGACAGTTCACTTCCGTCTACATTCTATTCTCGATCATTCCCTTTGTTTAATCCATTTCCGTTTCCATTCGCAATCGTTTCCTTTGACATCTCATTTCCGTTAGTTTTCTTTCCACATAGCCTTATGTTCCGATGACTGCGCTCCCATCGGAAACACGTTGGAACCCTATAGTATATAAACCCATGTACAATCATAGTATTAGATCAGTTTGAATATCATATTAGATTCTGCCCACTCCTGTCTCTTGTCCCCTCTGTGTCTCGGGATCACTTCCCGGTAAGATAACATCCTCAGCTCTACCCTCAGGTAGTCTACCTCGGCCAATTTCTACCCTAGGCTCTGCCTAGTGTAGTCTTATCCTTCCATACACTTTCCGACGAGTTTCCACCCAGCCTCTCACACTTTCTGACGACCCGAAAACTTATTGATAGACCTCGGAAGTTAAGGGCATGTACTCAGGTAAGGAGCACAGCGCACGAGCTGAAGCCAAGCCCTTGTCAGATCTGCCCTTAGTGTGCACGGTCTTGACAGATGCCTCCCATGGCCAATATACATTATATACCATTGGTCCTGTAGAGTAGTGGACTCGTAGAACTTGCCATTCCAAAGTTGAAGGTTGAAGGTTGTGAAAGGGGTTGTGCTGGTGGGCTTGAACAGCACATGAAGGACACCATGCATGCTCTCCTGAGCAGGACAGACACCAAATGAACCCCTCCTCTCCTCCACAGTCCTCACATTGTCCATCCTTGATCAGTTGTTCCAACCCCAACAACTGTTAAGACTGTGCTCGAAGGGCAGATCTGAAGGGCTAGGCTTCAGCTTGTGTGCTGTGCCCCTTACCCAAGTACATGCCCATAATTTTTGGAGGAGAATAATGACGACCAGCCGGATAGCTCAGCCAAAGCTGGTGGAACTAATAGGGGTTATCTGGAAGTCAGAGGTACAAGTTCTCTGGACACAGTCCAGGTAGAAATGGAACAGGGGAAGGCTTCACAATGGCTGTCGGAATATGGTTTGGCCAAGGATGGTGGAACCAATAGGGGTCGACCGGAGTACATAGGAAAGACTACCCTGGACTAGGTCCGGGTAGAAACCAACAAGGAGTGGACTACCTGAAGGTAGAGACGGAGGGGTTAGTCTTAGGGATATGATCCTGAGACTCAGAGGGTTGGCCAGGAAGTGGAATCCCGGACCAAGAGGAAACACGAGAATGAACGGAGTATAGGATGTTGTCTTTACCAGGAATCAATCCCGAGACACAGAGGGGACAAGAGACCTGAGTGGGCAGAGTCTAGATGTGATATTTGAACTCAGGAACTACTACGTTGTACACAGGTTTATATACAATAGGATATGCGATGGGAACACAGTGAGCGGAGTTCTGAGGCTGTGAGAGGAACATATGGAAAGGCTAAGTTGACAGGTGCAAAGGTAACTGACATAGGCCGATCATAAGGAACAAAGAGCAAAAGGAAACCTGAATTGGGACAAGAATGATGGTGGAAATAAACCAGTGACAGAACGATCGAGAATGGAGACAGAAATGAACTGTCAAGCAGATCCAATGGATAGGGGTTTGATCAAGGAACATACAGATGGGGAAAACCAAGGGGAATGAGTCTAGACCAGATCTGAGAGTATTGAAGTCCAGAAGGAAGGATAGATGTAGTTACAAGGGAATATGCATATGGGGACGGAAACAGGAGTGAAGGGCAGATTGGATCCAATGATCCAATGGAAGACTGGTCTGGGGATGAGGGTTAGATCGGATCCGAGAGTATGGAAGTCCAACTGGAAGATAGGGGTTAGGAACTGAATATGATAACTGGATCAGATCTGATGATCTGAAGGAAGTCCGGTGTGGAAATAAGGGTTTGGAATGCAGGATATGACAACAACACTGAAAGATATTCTTGACGCCAAGGCAAGTATTCCTAGAGGAAATCATTTGGGACTATAATGTCAGCTATTTTTAACATGTCAAGAATCATAATCCCAACAAAACTCACTTTGTCTTTCATTGGATACCTTTCAAGCCTCCGGTCCAGAATTCACCATGTACCTCCCCATCATATTCCACCAGTAAATGATCTTCAATATTTTCGTGATATTTTTGTTTTGATGGTGAGGCTGGCTCTACCTCACTGTCAGAGTCTTCGTACACAAATGAAGTGTTGACTTCTTTCCATGAATCCTTTCCCCTCTGAGATTTCGATGAGGTGTATATATATTTATAAGCACCTCTTTGTCTCTTTCTTGGCTGAGTGTCATATGAAGATGGCCCAACTCTGGCCCCATTGTGCCGCCTTGGTGTGATTTCTGAGCTCATGGAATTATGGGTTTGACAAAGGCCACACAGGCACAAAACAAGAATTTTGGCATGGCTACACAGAACCCCTGAAAAAAACAGAAAAATTGTGGGGTTTCCCTACTATCTTCTAAACTTTTTCTGCCTCTGCCCCTTTGGTTTCCTCCCCACTAACTCTAAAAAGAAACTCTGCATGGGGAAAGCTGGCCTTGGCACCACCACTCTGTCATGCACAGCATCTTTCATAAAATGGGCAATTACCAATCTTTCTCCATTGAGCCAAGGACAAACAGAGTGTTCCAGCACCCTCCCTGAGATATAAACCATTGCTCTAGGGAAATAATCCAGCTCTGCTTAGACATCTGCCAGGGCAAATGTTGCATGATGGTTTCTACCTAGACTGACCAGAAGATCAAAAAGGGAAGGAGATCCACCACTATCTCTGTGACTACAGGTGACTCAATTAGGAATGATTTCAAGCCCTGAAAAAATTGAGGGCCAAGAGTCCACTGGGGCTGGGTTTTTTTTGGTCAGCAAACTTCCTTGATGACCTCAGAAAGTGCAGAGACACCAGCCTGAAAAAGATCCGGAGTCACGGTAGCTGTGATGGCATTCCATAGAACTTCTGATGTTCTCAAGGCCACTAGCCATTGTTGGACTGTCTCCAATGTGTAAGACTCTGATGTCACTAAAGGATCCACTAGTCACTAAGAATATAGTTAAGAATATAGTTAGGACTAGGGAAAAGATAATAAGTGAAAATACAATACCTCTTGTCTTTGCATAAAATATGCAGGTGCTACTGTAATTATACCAGCCCAAAATTCCCCCCCTCCCTCTGAGACCATATAGCCATCATCTCGCCAACTTTTTTTCTTCTGTGAAATGGGCAGAAGGGTTTTAAGAAGAAAATCCCGTAAGCTAGTAGTAATGTGGTTGACATGCGCCTAATTAATTAATCAGCCCTGAGAGATAGAATCTCTAACCAGAAACATACTGGGCGAGAAGGTGTCAAAATATTAGGGAGGTAAACCACTATAATTGTGCCATTCCTATCTACAATGATTATCGGAACAGAAATGTTGTTCAGCACTGCCTCAGGGAAGTACTGCTTCAGTCTCTCTGGTTCAGCAGTGGCCGAACTGTCCCAATTAGGGGGTGACAACTTGACCTTGTCACCATACCGGTCCACATCCCAATCAACATTCACTGTATTTAAGCATTAAAATTCATGCATGGCCAGAAATATCTTCTTACTCACTGGGGTTGACCATGGCATGTGCAATAGTCAGGGCGGCCCGGTCAATTTCATATTCAGAAATTGATGTATCTTTAAAGGCCAAATTATCACTTGGTGATTCCAAGCACCGGCAGAGATGTACTGCTATTGTCATCCTTGATTCCCTCAGTAATTAGTAGTTGGATACAATAATTTTAGTTATATGATTATTCACCTCTACTGTATGCATTTCTATCCTTTTGATGGTCTCTACATCTACAGATTGACTACCTATATTTCCTTGTCCATTCACTTACTTTCCTGACCTCCCTAGGACTTGTCTAGATTGAGTTATCCCTTACCTTTGTGCTATGGCTTGTCTGTTTACATTTATTTATCATACATCGCCCATATCCCAGAGTCCAGTGCTCCCTGCCTCTTTGGCAACTTACTCTGGACTCTAGGTACTGTATATCTTTATTATACTTGAATACATTGGCAACTTACTCTGGACTCTAGTCCTGATCATCTTTGGTCACCCCAGGAGCCTCTAGAAGCGGCCCATTCAGTTCCCATTGCAACAGGTTATGAGCCCTGCACTATAGCCACTTCAAAATTGTCATAGCTCAAGATCTACTGAAGATATTGACTTGATTCCTTCACCAATCGATTCCTTGACCTCGATTACCCCCATCTACATCGTTCTTACTATAATCAACTCTCAGGAGGTCGAGTTTATCTCCCTTCTTTAGATCTCACACATAACTCCTATCAACTTCGACTTCCTGCCCTCATATCTCACTCCCCTGTCACCTGCTGGCTTATCGGTCTTCACCATCTGCTTCTGCGACCTCAAAAACCCCCTGGAGAAAGTCTGAGGTGTTGTAGAGTGTCAGATCATCAGGGATAAGGAGATCAGTGGGAGATCAGTCATTTTTGGGCCATAGTGAGCCCCTCTTCCACATCTTTGCCTCATATTGAGATCAATTCATCATATATCTG
This sequence comes from Auricularia polytricha, assembly GCA_003316125.1. Classification (NCBI taxonomy): domain Eukaryota; kingdom Fungi; phylum Basidiomycota; class Agaricomycetes; order Auriculariales; family Auriculariaceae; genus Auricularia; species Auricularia polytricha. The sequence goes on from QFEN01000023.1 coordinate 49,966, forward strand.
ACTTGGGTGTTTTCCATTGTGTTCTGCGCCTTCAGAAGCCCCCATCCACACCCCTGCACTGTCTACTGGTCAAGCCCATCGCTCCCAGCACACCCATCTTCCCATTCATTCCATATCAACACTCAGATCTCTTATCAGTCCCCTATCTAAGGGTCCCCTATCCACAATCCATTGATCCCTACATCCTCTGCTGCCTTCCTGCACCTCCTCTCATTGTATGCAACCCCCGAGTCTACCCACGTCCAGCAGCTCCCTACCACTCGCTTCAATGCCTGGGACGACTTCTTCACCATCAGGAAGTGTCCTGATGAGTCCTTGAACACCCTTATTGCTAGGATTGAGGAGGACATGGCCAAGATCCAAAGACTGCGCCCCCAGGACTCTAGTCAGCCCTACAGTCTCACTGATCTTGATGCTGAGCTTGTCTCTATGGCCATGATCCATGCTTTGAGCGAAGACTATGCTCAATTTGCGTCGAGCCTCATCCTCCTCAAGTCCCTGGACAAGAAGGAGCTCAAGGCCGCTTTCCTTGCTGAGGAGACCCAGCGACGTCGACGTGCTGATGCCCTTGGAGCGTCCTCTGGCGATTCTGCCCTTGTCTCTGCCACTGGGGCGCCTCCTAGTAGCTGTAAGTGCAGTGCTAATGCTGTCTGCAACTTCTGTGATAAGCCAGGCCATTGCGTGCACAAGTGCTTTGCTATGCAGCGTGCTAGGGATGCACACAAGACTAGGCAGGTGCCCACTCAGTCTGGTAAGCAAGGCAGGCGGCCTAGGCACGCTAACAAGGCCTCTGAGGCATCCTCTACCACGTCCCAGCCCTCCCTTGGGTCCAATGCCTCGTCCACTTTGTCCTCCATCGTCCCTGCCTCTGCACACGTGTCCTCCACCATCCAGAATGTCTCTGAGTTTGCTGGTAATGCAAGTCTGTGTGCCTTTGACTCTTCTAGTCCTCTATGCCCCCTCCAGCTCAATGCTGACGCTGATGGGATGCAGACACAGGGGCCACTTCTCAGATGACCCCCCATCGCCATTGGCCTCGCAACTATACCCCAAAACGCGTGCCAAATTGACTTGCTGACTCGACCATTGTCTACTCAGCTAGTGTGGGGTCAGTGGTCTTTAATCCTGTGTCTGTGAGTGAGGTAAAGAGTCTTAGAGCGATCAAGTTCACTCGAGTCTTGCATGTACCTGATCTCCATAACAATCTCCTCTCAGTCTTGTATCTAACTCGAAACTGTGGCTTCTACATCGATATATCTGCTTCTCATATGACCTTCTGTCGACCTAAGGGTTCCCCACTCTTCTATGCCACCATCAACGCCCACAACGCTGCATTTCTGGATGGTACCACCTCCCCTATCACCGAGTTTGCTGCTCCTGCCTCCACCTGTCCCTTGGACATCGCCCTCTGGCACAGGAGGTGGAGCTTGTGCACACTGATGTCCACCAGCTCCCCTACCGCACCTTCAGTGGCTATCGCTACAGGGTCACCTTCATTGATGACTACTCGCATTATCGCTTTGTCCTGCCTATCAAGGCCAAGTCGGACATCTTTGAGGTGTTCAAGAGGTTCAAGGCTGATGCTGAGAACCAGTCTGAGCGAAAACTCAAGACTCTAAGGGATGACAAGGGTGGCGAGTACATGTCTAATGCTTTCCTTGACTTCACTACCCAGTGTGGCATTGTGCGTCAGCACACAGTCAGGGCTCGTCCTCAGCAGAATGGTGTTGCAGAGCGAGCCAACAGGGTCTTAGCTGAGCGCATCACCACAATGCTGGACGAGTCTGGCCTTGCAAAGGCCTTCTGGGGTGAGTGTCTTGCAGCTTTGGTCCATGTCTGGAACAGGTGCCCCACTGATGCAGTGGATAATGCCACGCCTTATGAGCTGTGGCACGGGCAGAAGCCTGATGTCTCCCATCTAAGGGTGTGGGGGTGCACTGCCTATGTGCATGTGCAGAAGGACAAGCGCTCTGCGCTCGAGTCCCACATGGAAAAGTGTGTATTCATTGGTTACCCAGATGGCTACAAGGGCTGGAAATGCTATAACCCCACCTCCAAGCGCACTGTCATCTCAGAGCGTGCTGACTTCGATGAAAGGTATTTACTTCTGTCTAAGAGACCTTCTAGTGCGCTTCTGCCCCCTCCTTCCTTGCCCTCTGTTGAGTCTAGGGTGATTCCAGACTCTGATGAGGCACTGACTCATGGGGGGGAGAGGCGTCCACCAGGTCTACCAGTCCCACCTGCTGTCGCTCCAGCGCCCCCTGCATTGGCTATTCTGCCTGCAGTCAACCCAGCTGTCCCAGATGTCCATCCTGGTGATAGACCTGGTGTTCTAAGGCCTGATCCAGCGCCTCTCGTCCTGACATTGCCTATACTGTTGGTGTCCTTGCCAGATTCAACTTGAATCCTGGCATAGCTCACTGGCAGGCTGTCAAACACCTCCTTCGCTACATCAAGGGATCAGTCGACCATGCGCTTGTCTACAAGCCTGACCCAGACTCCACTGAGTTGTTCTCTACCTTCTCTGATGCTGATCATGGTGGCTGCAAGGACACTGGACAATCTACTGGCGATTATATTGTTAAGATTGGTACTGGTGCTGTCTCTTGGAGCTCCAAACTTCATGGAGTCACATTCTGACCAAGGCCCTGCCTAAGAGGCCTTGTTAGCGCTCCTAGGCTGCCTGCCTAGTCTTATGTGCATCCCCAGCACGCTGCATAGCAAAGCACTTGTGCATGCAATGGCCTGGCTTATCACAGAAGTTGCAGACAGCATTAGCACCACACTTACAGCTACTAGGAGGCGCCCCAGTGGCAGAGACAAGAGCAGAATTGCCAGAGGGCGCTCCAAGGGCATCAGCACGTCGCCAGCACTGGGTCTCCTCAACAAGGAAAGCAGCCTTGAGCTCCTTCTTGTCCAAGGACTTGAGAATGATAAGCCTCAACGCAAATTGAGCATAGTCTTCGCCCAAAGCTCAGATCATGACCATAGAGACAAGCTCAGCATCAAGATCAGTGAGACTGTAACGGATTACTAGAGTCCTGTGGGTGCAGTCTTTGAATCTTGGCCATGCCCTCCTCCTCTTTTATCCCCAATAACCATAAATCCACTCTTGACCATCCCAATTTCATTTTGTCTTACATCCACTCTGAAGTGGCCACTCACCGATATACTGACCCAATTTCTCCAGACCACCTGGAACATCTCATTGGCTTCTTTCACACAAGCCCTTTGGGTGTCATCCCTAAACCAGGCTCCTGTAAGTTTCAGCTCATTCAAGACCACTCCTTTCCTCGCAATAATCAGTTCATTCCCTCTGTCGACTCTGCCATTGATTCTTCTCTCTTCCCATGTGACTGGGGCACCCTCGTCACAGATGCCCCTCCTGGAACTCAAGTTGCCATTTTTGATGTCACATCTGCCCACTGCCGCTCACCTATCACACCTAAAGACCAACAATTTGTCTGTGTGATGTATGTGGTCAATGGGGTTGTTCAAACCTGAATCAATCATGCAGCTTCATTTGGGGGTGCCAGCTCTAATGGCACGTTTGGGCCCCCTGGTGATGCAATTGTTACCATCTATAAATTCAATGGCATCAAAGACTTACTGAAATGGGTTGACAACTACATTTTCTTTCATTATCCTTTTGTAAGCCCACCCCCTTCCTGTCTCTCATTGATTTCCCTTCGTGATTCAGTTTCCCTCTGACAAGTTCCTCCCTTCATTTTCTTTCCTCTCCAGTCCCCATTCCCATTTGGTCCATGGCTGTACTCTTACAACAAATCTCTTATCTTCAATATTGCCATTGATCTTGGCTGGCCTTGGGCACTGGAAAAATTCAAAGCATTTACATGTTTCTTTCTCTACCTCGGCTTCACATGGGACTAATCCAAAAGCTTGTGTTCATTCCCCTCGCCAAGTGTTCAAAATACCTCACTCACCTCACTCCTTGGGTTGCTGGTGCTTCAGTCACTCGTGCCAACTGCAAAGGCATTATTGGTTGCCTGCAGCACTGCTGCCTTGTTCTTCATGTTGATTGCTCATGCTTGCCATCTTTCCACCAGCTTCTCTCCTCATTTAATTCTTCCTATTGGTGGAAATCCCAACTTGGCGCTGATGCTTGTTCTCAGAAACTGCACACAATCCCTCCCCCTCTCTGTCTTTCAATTTTTGTTGATGCCTCCACCTCCTTTGGGATTGGCTTTCTTGGTGGTAACTGTTGCTTGGCCTGGCGTCTACTGCCAGGTTGGAACTCTGAGGGGCGTTGTCATGCACCAAAAGTGTTTGGTAGCGAGAACATGGCTGTTTCATTTTAATCTTCATTTCCCATATTGCTCCTTACGTCTATCTTCTTTCATTTTCCCAACTTCGCAATTCTCGAGTTATTTCAAGACCATTACAACATTCAGTGTTCTTTCAGCTCACCACGTTCAACAAGGTCAATTCACTTCTCTCACATTCCTGCACTTCCAATGCCCTCCCATCTTTGACCCTCACACTCCCAGAGACCTCTATGTTCAGCCAGACCTTGCCATGTTGTGCAAAAATCTCGAAATACGCGCGTTATACGTCCATGTCCTCATCATTCCCAATCCTCTTCCACAACTTCTTCCACCATTCCTTTCAAGCCATCATCCACTCAATCCTCATCACCATGACAACTATGAATGCCTACACCAATCTATCCTCCCTGCCCATTCAAGAGATTGCAAACAAATCAGCCAACCTATGCAGATGACCATCCCTTATCATGTTGGGGAAGAGCCTCACAGACTGTATTTACCCTATGATTCCTGCAAGTCAACATCCTGCATGGCAACCACATGACATCTTTACACCAAGTCATTGGATCATCCCACCATCATTGCATTGCAGCATTGCACACTCTATTATTATCCCCCACAGCATCATCTGCTATTGTCATATCTCTTGGATCATCACTGCACAGCACTTTGTCATGCTCACCAAGCGTGTGGTAATGCTGACTGAGAAGGATTTATCATCATTTGTCATGGTTTGTAATGGTCACAGCTTTGATTTATCATCCCCCCTGTCATATGACTCATGCTCCAACTTTATTATTCATCCTGTTCTATTTTTTGCTTATGCTTGGTAATTTCCCCTGAAGTGCAGCTCCTATTTTTCCATGACCTTCCATGACCTTCCTTACCCCCATCATTTTCTTACTCTCATGGCTGGAGCACAGTTTTGCATATGCAAGAGTATGCAAATCACTGAAACATATATAAACCCCTGGACTTTAGCTACAAAAAAGACATCCAATGCAAGTCCAGCTTCCCAGTTCACAGTTTATGTCCAATCCCTTCTGGAGGCTCAGATAGGCTTCTATGTGTTTCAATGCTTAGTGACCGCAGAAGAGAAACAAAGGTGAACTGAGTATAGCGCAGGTAGTTAGGAACAGAGAAACAAGATATACAAAGGTTTTTGGGCGAAAACCTACAGGGTTTTCCGGCCCGAAACGCTGGCCCAAATCTGGGTGCAAAAGGTGAGCTGTGAGTCTCAAGTCATTAGGAGTATAGCGACACACACAGCGCAGCATGTAGCCCCAGGGAGGAAGGAGGTGTACTCACTTGCAAGGTTCAACACACCGGTGGCATCATCAGGTGCATGAAATGTTTGAGTGCTGGAGATGCTTGTATGTAAGGTGCTATCACTATAGCATGGTCATAGAGGTAGATGGTGAAGGTGTCACTCGACCACCTCCCCATTGCTTTGACGACATCGAACGGGACTCCATGCAGGAGGTATTCCAGTGTACCTCCAATGTGGATGTCGTGGCCTTTCAGATTGGGTAAGTTTGCTGCAGAGGAGATTTGGCTAATGTGCTTGATTAGTTCTTTCTTTGAAAGCGGGCGAAGGCCGTTGGGATGTTTCCAAGCAAATATCCTGCACCATAGGTTTCTTTTGTGGAGGGAGCCCACAACGAGCCCATCACTTCCAGGATGCAGTTGAGTTGATTATCAGAGATGATGGTGATGTTCTCATTGCCTGAGGAGATGGTTTTGCGAAGGCTTTCGCCAGGTGGTAGCCAGAGTTGCATTCTATCACGGGCTAGGCAGTGGGGACGGAGAGGGGATGACATTGGAGCAAGACTGGGTTTGTAGTGTTGTGGGGTTGAGGTGAAAGATGGTAGGCTGCTGGGGAGCGTGGATTTGAAGCGGGAGGGTACGTTATTCTGGAGGGTTGTGGATGGTTGTACAGAGTAGATGGTTTTCTTCTTCATGACGGGCTCTATCTCACTCAAACCCTTCAGCTCGGAGACGAGCTCTGTTGCTGATCTTGGTGGCAGCCGGGGGGTACTTCCCATTGTGCAGAAGCTTGAGTGCAGCAGAGGTGGGAGGAAGAGTGGAATTGACAATGAATCACTGAATGGAGGGGGGAATATTGATTGGAGGGAGTAGAAGATCAGTGGGAGAGTAGATGCCTCGTAATGGGCCATCTGCTGGGTTGTGGTTGCTGGCGACGTAAGCAGTCTGGATTGCAAAATGCTTGGGTATAAGATGGATGTGCTCATGTACTCATCTGAACACGAGGTTGACTTCGATGTTGAGACTCCACTGCCGCTTTGCAGAAGTTCCGACCACCACAAAAGGTCGAACTTGATGTCCTTAATGGGGCGGTGTGGCAGATAGGGTTTTTCGGCACAAACACCTAACATGTGTTTTAGGGATGTCAGATAGGCACAGCCACACTTTATGACTTCACAGGTGTGTAAAAGTTTGCCGTACAATTCACATATGCCTTGTAGCACGTGAAAGTCTCGTTGACGCCAGTTGTGAATGGCTAAGAGGTATTTGCTGACTTTGGGAGTGCTAAGTGAGACAGTGCGATTCTCTACGTCCCAAGAAAAAGCGATGCAAACTGTTGATGAGGCAAAGGGTTGGTCTTTTTGCTTTTACCAGATGATTTCTAGATCATTGGAGAGACGGTCGATATCTGCTAGGCAATATCCGAAACACTTATCGTGGTCTGATCTGGGGGAAACTTCTGATAGGTCTTTTAATGGCCATGCACAGTCCTTGTTGAACTCTTCTAGTGAACTGTCATCAAAAAGATGCCCACCAAACCAAAGTTGACTCCCTGACTGTTGCATGCCTTTTACGGCAAGGGCTTTGTGCCATTCTCGACACTGACAATTATAGTTTGGTAATGATTCCCGCCGGATGTGGATGAAATAGTGGTCATCCACCCATTTATCTAATGGTCCAATGCCTTGATGTCTAAATATTTCGGCCCCCATATCTGCTATGTGGCTGTAAGCCCCTGCTGATGGAGCAGCTCCAAAGGCCATACAGGTGTATCTATGCAAAATTCTGAGTCTGATACTCGAACAATGCCTGCCGGCCATTGTGATGGGTGGAGTGGGACGGTTCTGTATGCCTCTGCAACATCTCGCGTTGCAACTTCTGAGCCCGCCAGACATCTCGAAAGCAAAAGATAAATGATTGCAAATTTGCCCCATGTGGTGGGGAAACAATTGGAGTCTATAACTGAATTAATGGACAGATTTGGGTGGGTATGAGTGAGGGAGTGATGGAAGGAGAAGTTCTGGACTAGTCTATATTTTCCTGGCTTGCCCGGCTTAGGTATGATGGACAGAGGAGAAGATTGGAAGGGACCTATGAAATGTTCGAGAGCTTCAGAATGAAAGGGGCCTATGTATCTATTTTTCTGTAGCTCTTTCTGGATGACAGAATTAAATTCAGAGTGGTATTCAATAACAGAGTCTTGATTTGGGGGAGTTTGTATGTGTGTGATCACAGGAAAGTCTAAAATAAAACCTGAATGAAAACCTTCTGAGACTTTTGCGAAATGATTGAGCACGTGAGTGTCACAAAGCGCTCGTTCCCAGGCTGAGGCTTTGTAATGAGTGAGAGGATTAAGTCTTCTGTGCGTGAGAACAACGCTGGGCTCCATGCTCGGTGGAGCCACAGCCAGAGCATAGGTGCTTGTAGCTAGGGTAAGACAAGTTGCAGCTTTCTTCCCATTGCCAGGCTGTGCAGAGCTGACGGCCATCTTTGGCCCAAAGTGCTTTCTTGATGTGCTCGGAGAAGACGTCATAGAGATTGTCCCACGTCTGGGAGGCAGAGCATTCAACAGTGCAGTGTGGGTTACGGCCAAGGCAGACGGCACAGCAGGGGAGTTGGTGGGTGAACTGTGTGTGTCCCGAAAGGAGCATGATTTCTTTCTCTGTTCTCCAGAGTCAGTATTAGGCAATAACGGCCTTTTCTGCCCACTGAATGAATGTGATCCCAAGCTTTGATTAGCTCCAGGGATGGCCTGAAAGGCATGCGATTGGGAGGCACATGGTGGCCAATGTGACACGTGTTGGTCGAGGGGGGTTGGGGTGATTGCCAAATGTACCTGTCTGAGTGCCGTGAGAGCTTGATCATGGTCTAGGTTGACAATCTCTTCTCTCACTTTGAGGATAAGCTCGTGGTTGAGTTCCGCTATGGACCAGCCATGTGGGCCACCTGCTGTGAGGTGCCACATTCTGTGTTGCTGGCTCTGGTAGAGCAGGAGTGCACATATGCTTCAGAGTGTCGATGGTGTGGCGCCAACAATGATTCTGAAGAGCTGTCCAGAAGCTGATGTGCATGTTGATGCGTTGAAGTCTTTGTTGCAATGGGAACTGAATGGGCCGCTTCTAGAGGCTCCTGGGTGACCAAAGATGATCAGGACTAGAGTCCAGAGTAAGTTGCCAAAATATTCAAGTATAATAAAGGTATACAGTACCTAGAGTCCAGAGTAAGTTGCCAAAGAGGCAGGGAGCACTGGACTCTGGGATATGGGCGATGTATGGTAAACAGATGTAAACAGACAAGCCATAGCACAAAGGTAAGGGATAACTCGACCTAGACAAGTCCTAGGTAGGTCAGGAAAGTAAGTGAATGGACAAGGAAATATACGTAGTCAATCTGGAGATATAGAGATCATCAAAAGGATAGAAATGCATACAGTAGAGGTGAATAATCATATAACTAACATCTTAGCTGTTGAGACTGGGACAAACTTGGCTTTGTTCTTCTTGTGTTCTTCTTTGTGTGCTGCAGTTAGCTTGTCTTCAAGCACTCAATGCCGCTCTTGCTCTAGTTCAGCAGCATGAAAACGTACTTCCTGGGCTTGCCTCAACTCAGCTTCTTCTTGTTCTGCCCACGCGTTCTTTGCTGCATCATTGTTCACAGTCCAGATTGTCTCTAGCACTTCCACTGCTAGTGCGTCATTTGCTATGCCTTTGTCTACTAGGTGAGCACTAGCATTTGTGTATTCACCAGATGTTGTTAGTTATATGATTATTCACCTCTACTGTACGCATTTTGTTAGTTATATGATTATTCACCTCTACTGTATGCATTTCTATCCTTTTGATGGTCTCTATATCTCCAGATTGACTACGTATATTTCCTTATCCATTCACTTACTTTCCTGACCTACCTAGGACTTGTCTAGGTCGAGTTATCCCTTACCTTTGTGCTATGGCTTGTCTGTTTACATTTGTTTACCATACATCGCCCATATCCCAGAGTCCAGTGCTCCCTGCCTCTTTGGCAACTTACTCTGGACTCTAGGTACTGTCATCTTTGGTCACCCAGGAGCCTCTAGAAGCGGCCCATTCAGTTCCCATTGCAACAGGTTATGAGCCCTGCGCTATAGCCGCTTCAAAATCGTCATAGCTCAAGATCTACTGAAGATATCGACTTGATTCCTTCACCAATCGATTCCTTGACCTCGATTACCCCCATCTACATCTTTCCTACCCTAATCAACTCTCAGGAGGTCAAGTTTATCTCCCTTCTTTAGATCTGACACATAACTCCTATCAATTTCGACTTCCTGTCCTCAAGAGGAGTGCAAAAGGCAAATGCTGAATATACGCCTGTAAATTATATAAGCATTTGAACCTTGATACATAGCCACCTGAAGTTTCAACATGTGTGATCTGAGTTTTCAGCTAGCGGTCTCGCAAGTAAATGAAATTTTTTGTTAGCTACTGGGAGGGGGGGGGTTTTACTACTGTAGAATACAACTAGGTAGTTAGCTAAATAAAAAATGCGCGTGCAAGGGTGTTACACGCCAAAAGGCAAATTCTGAATGTAATTTTGTGAACATGTGATCAAAACGCGTGATATCAATATATGCGCGTCATACGCGTTGTCCTTCTTGACGCGTCTCATACTCTCTAAATCAGTCTGTTATAAGTCCCACATGGAAAAGTGCATATTCATTGGTTACCCAGATGGCTACAAGGGCTGGAAATTTTATAACCCCACCTCCAAGCGCACTGTCATCTCAGAGCGTGCTGACTTCGACGAAAGGTATTTACTTCTGTCTAAGAGACCTTCTAGTGCGCTTCTGCCCCCTCCTTCCTTGCCCTCTGTCGAGTCTAGGGTGATGCCAGACTCTGATGATGACGACTCTGATGAGGCACTGACTCATGGGGGGGAGAGGCGTCCACTTGGTCTACCAGTCCCACCTGCTGTCGCTCCAGCGCCCCCTGCATTGGCTATTCCGCCTGCAGTCACCCAGCTGTCCCAGATGTCCATCCTGGTGATAGACCTGGTGTTCTAAGGCCTGACCCAGCGCCTCCTCAGGTCCCTGCAGGTGTACCAGTTGTGCCAGCAGTGGCCCCAGCACCTCCTCCACCCGCTTCTCCTGTTGGCATTGGTGCCAGACTGCCCACTCGAGCCAGACGCCCTCCTCGTCAGTGGTGGAAGCTCTCCAATGCGCAGTTAGATGATGAAGTCGATGATGATGAGGAGGATGCTGATGTGGGCTTTGAGGTATGCTACTCTGTGGCTATCCCTGCTGAGCCAATGTCCTTTGCAGAGGCCCTGCGTCGTCCTGATGCAGAGCAATGGCGCCAAGCTGCGCTTGAGGAGTTGGCTGCTCACCAAAGCAATGGGACTTGGAGACTCGTCGAAAGACCCAAAGATCGTAAGGTCATAGGGTCGAGGTGGGTGTTCAAAGTCAAGCGCAATGCCGATGGCTCCATTGAGCGCCACAAGGGACGCCTTGTGGCCAAGGGCTACAACCAGCGCCCTGGCTTTGACTACCTCGAGATTTTCGCTCCCACTGTACGTATGCCCACCATCCGCATTGTCCTTGCCATGGCTGCCATTCACAATCTCCATCTTCGCTCTGTGGATGTGTCTCATGCTTATCTCAATGGAGAGATGGACTGCGAAGTCTACATGGAGCAACCCGAAGGCTTTGCTGAGGGCGATCCTAAGAGACTGGTATGTCTTCTAGACAAGTCCATCTATGGCACCAAGCAAGGGGGCAATCGCTGGAACAAGAAGATGAGAGCTGTGCTCGAGTCTCTTGGGTTCAGGCAGACATACTCTGATGCAGCCATCTATGTCTATTCTCGAGGTGACGATCACATCATTCTGCCTGTCTTTGTCGACGATATGACCTTTGCATCGAAATCCCTCACTGCCATCGACCAGATCATCTCCCAGCTATCTCAGCACTTCAAACTTCGTGATCTGGGCCCCACCACTCAGCTCTTAGGCATCAAGATTGATCGAGACCGCTCCAAGCGCTCCATATCCCTCTCCCAGCGCCAGTACTCACTCGACATCCTCGAACGCTTTGGCATGGCTGATTGCAAGCCTGTCACCACCCCTATGGAGCCAAACCTTCGCCTATCTCGCTCTCAAGCACCCCAGACCTCTGATGAGGTGTCTTTCATGCGTGGTGTGCCCTACCTTGCTGCTGTTGGCACTCTGATGTATCTAGCCACCACCACTCGTCCTGACATTGCCTATACTGTTGGTGTCCTTGCCAGATTCAACTCAAATCCTGGCATAGCTCACTGGCAGGCTGTCAAACACCTCCTTCGCTACATCAAGGGATCAGTTGACCATGCGCTTGTCTACAAGCCTGACCCAGACTCCACTGAGTTGTTCTCTACCTTCTCTGATGCTGATCATGGTGGCTGCAAGGACACTGGACGCTCTACTGGCGGTTATATTGTCAAGATTGGCACTGGTGCTGTCTCTTGGAGCTCCAAGCTTCAAGGGGTCATCGCTCTGTCCACCACTGAGGCAGAGTACATTGCTGCAGTTGGGGCAGGTAAGGAGATCAAGTGGATGCGCAAGCTGCTGTTGGAAATGGGTTTCCCAGCGGGCGCTTCGTCTGTCCTTAGGATTGACAACCAGTCTGCAATCTCCATGGCCAAGCACCCAGAGCATCATGGACGCATGAAGCAGCTGGACTTGTGCTTCTACTGGCTGCGCGATGAGGTGGACAGACAGGTAATCTCCCCCATCTTTGTCCCCACTGCAGAGCAACCTGCAGACATTCTGACCAAGGCTCTGCCTCGAGTCAAGGTGGACCTGTTCTGTCGTATGATGGGACTTGTGCGCTTAGGGGTGAGCTCTTGATTGTGAGAGGTGCACAATCAGGGGGAAGTGTTAGTTATATGATTATTCACCTCTACTGTATGCATTTCTATCCTTTTGATGGTCTCTATATCTCCAGATTGACTACGTATATTTCCTTATCCATTCACTTACTTTCCTGACCTCCCTAGGACTTGTCTAGGTCGAGTTATCCCTTACCTTTGTGCTATGGCTTGTCTGTTTACATTTGTTTACCATACATCGCCCATATCCCAGAGTCCAGTGCTGCCTGCCTCTTTGGCAACTTACTCTGGACTCTAGTCCTGATCATCTTTGGTCACTCCAGGAGCCTCTAGAAGCGGCCCATTCAGTTCCCATTGCAACAGTTGTGAAATCAGGCAAGATTGCATCATTAGGGTTGTCTAGCATAGGATTCAAATGCTTAAATAGTGAGCAGAGAAAGGGAGCTAGGGCCGCTGTCGTCCACAATGATCTGTATCTGACATGGATGAGAATAAACAGAGTTGATGTCAGATCGCTTATTCACACATAGACTAACTCAGAAAACCCTCATATTCATCAGTATTTCGATGTCTTTGACATTTTTCACCTGAAACATTGTCTCATTTCCCTACATTTATTCAAGTCATTCCAGTCAGCTGCCTCGCATGCAGTGTTACTCTTTCTTCGTCCCCCAACACTGCTAGGTTCTGAAAGACTTGGTCATGCTCATCTATATTCAACATCCCACACCCCTAAACCTTCAACACTCGAAGTGTTTGGAGTACTACAAGGATCGGACCACCCCTTCTATTACAACTACTGTACCCAGCGCTTCTAAGCAGAAGGACCGCTGAGCAGTAGTAATTTTGGTTTATTGTTTTTGTTGAGATTTTTAGCAGACCAACTTCAAAGATTGACACCGGTCATCATTATTCCCCTCCGGAAATTAAGGGCATGTACTTGGGTAAGGGGTGCAGTGCACAAACTGAAGCCTAGCCCTTCAGATCTGCCCTTTGAGTAACAGGAGTCAGCAGTTGGGAGGCCTGCCAAATTTACTCCTGTAGAAATTTTTTGTGTTCCACATGCATTGAGCAAGAAGGAACATTAAATACCTGGGTGGTGTTGGTCAGGGCACCTGGGAGGTACCACACAATGATGGCACTGGTAACATCCAGAACTGTGGCAGGTATGTCAACAGACTTTGTACCCTCATGGCCAGGAGGACACCTCCGAAGCAACTTCTCCTCTCTCTTTTCATTATGTCCAGCGTCTTTGGGGGAAATCAATTTGCTATATCTCACAATATCAATTTGCATGTGAACTATCATTGAAGAATCTGTATGAAAAATGTAAAGTCCAAATCTGCAGGAAGACCCACTGGGATTGTTAGATGCCTGTATGAGGCAATTGACCAATTGATCACAAGCCATCACCAGATCTGTGTCTAGGTGAGGAGAAGATATGACCAGGTCACCACCAGTCTTGTTGGTGTTGAATTTCTATTTGGTATATTTGCTCGCCTCATGAGTGACAGTCAAGGCCCAAGTGAGCCAGAAGGATATCTCGATCTTGGAGGCTGAGGAGACATTCATGATGGGGAGATGGAGTCAATTGTGGGAAATTTAATGGTCAAAGCTTCAGTGTTAAAGAGGGATGTCACCTCTGGAGTGGTGGAGATAGTAAGGATCTGATAGTGGGCCATGCAAGATATTCACTTGACAAGATGTGTTATCATTCTTGGTATTAAAAACCGAGACCCAAGCATGGTGGATCTCCCGCTGGCAAGTGCCGAGTGTGGGAACCCAACACCCAGAACCCAAGGGTCAAGTACCAAGGCCAATGGAACCAGCATCTAGCATTGAGTTGAGTATCATTATGTGTATTACAAACAGAGACCCAAGCATGGCAGACCACCTGCTGGCGAGTGCCGAGTGCAGGAACCCGACACCCGGAACCTGAGGGTCAAGGACCGAGGCCAATGAAACCAGCATCAAGCGTCGAGTTGAGTGCAATTGGTGGTTGATAAATGAATCAGGTATTCCTATTCCTCTTCAAAGCAAAGCTCTCTAGAATTACTACTATTGAAATCCACACACATCAATCCTGCAATTCAATGTCCAACTCCCCCCTGGCTCTCTACAATCGGGCAAGGATGCCAGTGTACATTTTTATCTCGCCCATCTTTTCATGGATGCCATCTTGTTGATCCTCAATCAACGTCACCAGACGTTCTCGCATCCACCTCAATGCCACCCTGGATGGCTTGAGTCATCAATTATAATGGAAGCAGTAGAGCCCCTTCAGTGACAAACTCCGTCTTAGACGGGCCAGCCGATGTACATAATATCCCGTCCTGGACGGGCCAGTGGACCATGGGCCGATGAAATAATATCCTCGTCTCAGACGGGTGGGCCGAGGGACATATAATTCCCGTTGGAGATGGGTGGGCCAATCTAGATAATATGAAAAGTAGAATGCACCAGATGAGTGGGCTGATATATAATGCATATCATATAGATGGGTGGGCCGAGGTGGGTATCAGATAGATGGGTGGGCCGAGATCAGATGTGTATCATATAAACGGGTGGGCCGAGATAAAATGTGTATCACATGGATGGGTGGGCCGAATGAGATATCAGATAGACGGGTGGGCTGAGATCAGATTTGTATGATATAGACGGGTCGGCTGAGGGAGGTATGAGATATATGGGTGGGCTGAGATAAAACTTGTATCACATAGACAGGTGGGCCAAGGGAAATATCAGATGGATGGGTGGGCCGAGATCAGATAGGTATCATATAGACAGATGGGCCGAAGGAGGTATCAGATAGACAGTTCGGCCGAGATAAAACTTGTATCAGATGGGTGGGCCGAGATAACATGTATATCACGTAGGCGGATGGCCCAATGTAAGTATATTATATATAGAGGTAGGCCGAGAGTACACGGGTATCATATAAACAGATGGGCTGAGGTAGTGATGAGGAGTATCCAGTGACAACGGGAGTCCGCACACTCAATAATTGATATCAAACGTCCCAACACTCAGTATTCAGTTATGCTCGGCACTCAGTTACCAAGTCCCAAGTCCCGACACTTGGTGTTTGGTAGTCATTAACACTCAGCACTTGACCAAGTCTCAATACTTGACTATCCTCGTAATCAACAGTACCGAGCACCGAGTATCAAGTACTGAGTCCCGGCACTCAATGTTTGGTAGTCATCAACACTCAGCACTCGGCACTCCCAAATATCAAGTACCGAGTCTCAAGTCTCAACTATCGAGTACTGAGTCTCAATGCTTGACTATCCTCACAATCAACATTACCGAGTACTGAGTACCGAGTATCAAGTACCGAGTCCCGAGTCCCGACACTTGGTGTTCAGTAGTCATCAACACTCAGCACTTGGCACTCCCGAATATCAAGTACCGAGTCTTGAGTTTCAACTATCGAGTACCGAGTCTCAATACTTGACTATCCTTATAATCAATAGTACCGAGCACCAAGTACCGAGCACCGAGCACCAAGTATCAAGTACCGAGTCCCGACACTCAATGTTCGGTAGTCATCAACACTCAGCACTCAGCACTCCCAAATATCAAGTACCGAGTCTCGAGTCTC
>QFEN01000247.1:9095-21652 GCA_003316125.1 Auricularia polytricha
GGTTTGAAGTAGGATAGGAAGTGAATAAATGACAGTTCCGTAGTGAACGGGAAGGTGAAACGAAGGACTATACTTCAAAGAGTGGACATCTACTTTACAGGGCAAATACGATCCCAGGGTAGAAATTGTGTTAAAAGGCCATCGTCGTTACCGGCCAGTGCAGACGGCAAGTTCGCTTGGAAGGCTCGAGGCAACTGTGGAGGATGGATCAGTATCTCAAGGCGTAGGGTGACTGTTGATTGACCTCACCAGGGTAGAACCAGAAGGAAACGGCTATGATAACGTACAAGCCTGCAGGAATGTTAGCACGACAGCCCACGGGTGGTACAGAGCCTTCTCACAGATCAGGATGATACCCTCTAGCCAGTTTGATTTCCCGTCCGAGACCACAAAACTCATCGTTTGTACTGCATGAGAGAATGATTAATACGGGTGGCGTATTTCATAGAAAGGTAGAAATACCTGACACGTAGAGAACCTAAAGATCTGCTTAGCTATAGTTGGACTGATGGATTAAAATAACACTTACCACAGACTCAAACGGGTCAAATAGTAAAGCCAGTGGCCTGTCTATGATCCATCCAAGGGTGACCATGAACCTTATCCCAGGATTCAGTATCAGCAACATGTCAAATATGACGAACACTTACGGAATAACCAAGAGAGTGGTTTGCTTATGCTAACATGAGCGTCGTCATGCAAGAAACAGTGAAATAGGCTTACTATCGACGACCCGACAGCGATACTTATGCTCAGATTCAGCTGGTCTTTCACAGAAGTATTGACGGCAGTTACACATTCTGCAAAGTCGATGTGTCAAAGTACGCCGAAAAACAGGAGTATCCTGTATATACCTGCGATAGAGCTGACTGCAGGAAGCAAGACAAGACCAACCCATTGTTTGCTAATCGTGGTTGAGATGCCGTCCATGGATTCCACAAGATCTTCAGCAGTGATAGTCACTGTCTAGAGGAGGCGTCGACAGGTACTCACTCGAGCTGATTTATCACTTACAATAGTGACCAGTGTCAATAACAGAAGAGTGACCATCCAGCTAAGCTGCGGCTCTCTGAAACTTCCCGCCGCTGATGGCGACCTCTGCAGATTCGTGTGTTCAGAGGTGGTCATAGGCTCTGGTGAGGCGTATCGAAAGGGACCGGTATCAACGGCGGATGGCGTTGTTGATTCGCTCCAAGGCGGATTCAAGGGGCCAACGGTGCTACCATCTACATGATCGTGCTCGGGTCGCATAGATTGCCGTAACGCTTCCTCGACCAACCGGTTTGTAAACTCTTGTGTAACCCCCTGGTTAGTCATTTTCGGAAGATTTTCCTTGCTCCCTGTCAGCGTGACCTCGGAGGAAGAATTCAATGGCGAGTTCCTATAGGGAAATCTAGGCAGCGGAAAATTGGAAGATATCATTGAAGTACGTCGAGAACTCGAAGTCGAACTTTGACCATCATGCATGCTACTAGGTCTGTCGTTCATGGTCATGGATGCAGAGAGCATCTCGGTCAGATAGCGCGAATTGACTGGTATCTTGACCGATAATCTGCTACTCTTAAGCTTTGTATCTTTGTACAGATGCTTGTGGGACCAGAACTGGAAGAGAAGATATGAAATATAAACTGCCCACGTGCATCGTAAGCGGTCCTCAATGGAGATATAAACCCAGAACTTACTAAACATGAGTATGATTGAGACCTACGGTGATTCGATCAGACCGGGTTCCAGCAAAGTCGAAGAAAATCTTACTCCATAGCTCATTTTCAGGATATCATTCTTCTGCTCAAAGGAGCCAGAATCCTTTCCGCCGCTGATTGCAAAGTGATACGCGGCAGGCAGGAGCAAAGCCCCAACGCTGATACTTAAAAGCGATGAATGTATCTTCGTAGCGGCTGAGTGATCTGTTAGCTATCTCGGCATCAATGTCACATATATGACCTCACTCTGGTCGAACCCTTGCTCAGAGAAGCGAAGCCCGCCTGCAAAGAAGCACATTCCGAGGACAAGGACTAGAAATATGAGGATGGTCATTAGATAACGCAGTGACACGACCGACGTACGTAGTTTGCTCAAAATTGAACCGATTACTGCGAATATCAGATCAAATTCTCAAATATCTTTGTAGAACTTACGCGAAGATTGTACAACCCTTAGTTCACACTTCCTAAGGGCGGTGATCTGAAACAGCTCAGCGGATTCTCACGTATATATGTCCAGCGCTTACCGCGATGACCATCTCGACACTTATGAGATATATGCGTTAACACTGCTGTCAACAGCCAAGGAGCCGAAACTCACGTATTGCTCTGCATAACCAGAGGTTCAAGAGTATTCGATCGTTAATGGAAAATGACTTACCATACTTGCATTAAGCAAACCAGCCTTTGTGCCCCCAATACGAAGTGCCAGCTCACGAGTTGAAAGATCGTGAAGCTAACAAACGAACCCTCGATTCAGTCGACCGATGGAAGAGTGTATGTCACACCTTTACAAGAGGAATCATGGACAGGGTGCTGACTATTTAAAGAGTCATTTCAAGTTTCAAGAAGAATTGGCCGAAGCTTACAGATAAAAATAACCTTGTGATGCTTCTCGAGCACGAAGCTCAGTGTCCACTGGGAACAGTGACGGGATAATTAGCGAACCAGATGGGATGTGTAAAGGTGGTCACTCACAGACACGGGGATCAACAATAATAACAGGTTGAACCCTAGGATCGTCAAGTTGGGCACGAGCAAGGGACAAGTAAACCGAGATGAACTCACATGAGCCAAAGACAACGACTCTCCAACCCTGCCAGATATGTGCTGTGGATTCCTGTCCCTGTTGGTCACCGGGTGGTGGTCCGCTCTCCTCAGGTTCCACAGGCGAGGGTAGATTCCAACGAAAGGGCGATTCGTTAGTCTCGCTCGGCCCTAACAAGGTTTTGTCTGCAGTAAACAGAATTGATGTTGGACTGCATGAAGTACTTGAAATTCTAGAATCTGGTGGCTGAAGAGATGGGTTAATATCTGGTCGTCTATTGATGGATGTCGTGCCCGGAGATGAAGGGGACGGAGGATAGCTGTACGCCCGCAAGATGTCTAGCGTAGTGGATCCCGGTGAGGGTTCAGCAGACATGGCGAGCGAGGTACAGCTTGGACGTGAGTTTCGGCCGTGAGCGTCGAGGAAAAGGAGATGCGTCAGTGTTTTACTTGTAGGTCAGTTCGACGGCATTTTGCCAGTTCATTTTACATTCACGGCATAAAACAAATTCTAGTGCCATCGTCATTCGTAAACACCTTCCATTTTTGGAAGGCAGTACGGGACCGAATTTTATTTAAGTCGCAGTCGGGCTCAGAGGCGAAGAACTACTTATCATAAGGACTGCGATTGCTACCCAATGTGGAGGACTGCCAGGACTAATTTTGATTTAAAGAAGTGTCGGGCATCATGAGTCACAATCGGGCTCAGAGGCGAAGAACAAGCTCATTGGGCTAGGGGGGTGGACTGCGATTACTACCTAATGTGGAGGGCTTAACCGCCGCTGGGTAAAGTCGAACGTTCGTCAGAGAGGATGTCTGAGCACGGACATCGAATGTTCTGACTCTGAGGAGCGGCATAGGAGAACTCAAAGTCGTCGTTGAAGTTAATTGTCACTGACTGTCGGAGGTAGACGGGCGCATGTCACATCGTCACACGTCACACAGACACTTTCCAAGTCACGCTCCCAACCCACACCCTCAACTTCATAGCACATCATGCTCAAAGTCTCCCTTCGTGCCGTCCGCCCCGTCGTCGTGCGTAGCGCGCGCAGGTCGACCCCTTCCACCACTTTCCGCGCTCTCTCCACTACCACTCCTCGTTTTTCGGGTCCCGCCCCTCCTTCACTCTATGGAGAGGGTGCTAAGCCCGGTGAAATTCCTTCCGATGAGCAACAAGCAACTGGTCTAGAGCGCTTCCAGCTTCTTGGGGAGATGGAAGGTATTGATTCGTTCGACTTGGAGCCTCTTGACTCGAGTCGCGTGGGCACCCTTGAAGACCCGGTCAAAGTCTTTTCACTGGTATGCTTTGTATCGTAACAATGCATTGTGTCGTCTTACAGAATTCAATCATTCTAGGACACGTCTCGCATTGTTGGATGCACCGGTTCGCCAGCCGAAAGTCATGAGTTGCACTGGTTCACTGTCAAGAAAGATAAAAACCGCCGTTGCCCTGAATGCGGCTCTGGTGAGTATTTGCCATTTCGTTGTCCAATCCATGCTAACATTTTACAGTCTATGCACTTGATTTCCAGGGTGTGGAACACCATGATGCTCACCACCATTAAAATGAGCAATTGCTTAATTTATTGCGGAGAGCAGTATCACATGTTTCTGTTTAGATCATTAGATCATTATCAAGACATTGAGGTACAATGGCTGATTCGCATTGTCATCGCGAGCATGAGCAAGAGGTCGTGTACAACGCTACCCGCATCAAACTTTTGAAAGAGAAGAGAAACAAAAGTAATTTGCATATCGCAAGACATCAAAGGAGAAGAACTATCTGAAATACGTCTAAACAACTGATAAAAGAAATCTATGTAATGATGCACCGACTGTCATCGAGTGACGAGGGGCTTCGAGTTGGGGGACCAAAAGCATCCAGGGTCCACTGTCTCATTCTTGCACAGCATGGGTCATCTTCAATGTCAAATACCCAACCTACAGCCGCTCGTAACTGAGTGCCTTGCATTAGCGCTGTGTAGTAAAGGTCGTTATCTTTCACAGCCTGTCACGGTGGCTGTGTGAGCAGAGCCTATCAAGAAAAGGAGAGTCATACCCCCTGGTATATTCTTCGCAATCTTGCGCTTTCTTCCGGTGTTTCTAGCCACAATTTCCTCGGAGCAGCAAATCGAGGGTCGTTGATTCCATCATATCTGAGCCAGGGGGGATAATCCGCAGCGAGTATAGCAGGTAGTGTCGAATGCATCCACCAGTCTAAGATACCAGTGATGTTGCCGGAGGAATCGACCATAAAATTCATATCTCCCAGCCCGTCGTGCGCCAGTACTAGGCGACGGACACACCGTTCATCGAGTTGGGTCAGGTGCCTCCCCAGATGCGCGATTAATTGTGATATGGATGCTTGCGCTCGGAAGCTATTTTCATCCCCTGTGTCTAGAGTGAATGCTCGCCTTTGCTTCAACGTGGAAAGATATTCGAGGTATTTTTGCAAAGTGGGAAAGACCTCAGATGTATGGACGTGATTAGCACTGCAAATCCGCGGTATTACGACGAGCTCATCCGGGGAATCCCTGACAGAGATAGAGCCGATCGTTTGTGGGACATCAATGTCGAACAACTTCAGTGCGAAATCCGCATACGACCGCACGAGTTGCTCCTTTTAAACATTGTCAAGCACCCGGATAGAGTAATTGACCATATGAAGACAAACCTTCGCCCGTGAAGAGAGCGTCGAGTATAAGTCTTGGATGGGTTCACCAGTTATGCCCTGCGTTACGAAAGCATTCCGAGGGTTTTCGGTGCTACTTGGCAGGACATGCAAAAGATGTGGCGCGGGCACCGCGGAGTGTGTGGAAAGCCAGCGGAGGAGGCCGATCTCACTCTCAAAGAGTCGCTGACTGCAGTCGGAGTAAGAAGAGGTAGGCCACAACCACATGAAGACGGTTTGACCGCCTGCTAGTGAGATTTCAAAAACCTGTAAAAACACATTGTCAGTGCTATCACAACGGTCACGATCTCGACAAAATGTGTACCGAATGAGCACCTAGACTTCGTTGTCGAGAGGATTTTATTCGAAAGCCCAGCTTCGTCAGTTGAGCGAGCAAAGACTGTTCTGTGCTGGATGCAGACATATTGAGCTGTCGTGCTTGTCACCAGGAAAGTATTCAGGAAGTCGGACATAGGGACAGGTTATATAGAGTTCAATAAGGTCCGCATTCGCCGGGAACTTGAACGAAGAGTGCGGGGGAGATATACCGCGACGTTAGTGTCTTCTTCTTGGGTTATGCAAGCTCAATCTAGAGAACCCGGTGATCGGGCACGAGGCAGCCGTTACTATTCCGATAGTGACTTGCTTATCAGTGCGAACGAGAGCAGCACGTAGAAATAAGCCTAGAAGAGTTATGGCACGTTGATAATTTTCAATTCGGTTCACCTAGTACTTACTAGCAGAAGGATGTTTGGCACAGAAGGGTGTAGCCAAACAACCGCCTGCTTGACCAGTAACCATTCTATTTGGAATCCTAGAACTAGTATCATCGACACCGGACAGATTGTCAGGGATTTCGCAAACTGGTCAGTCTGCGAGACGACAGTATCTTATGGTTCATCTTCCAAATCGTATCCTTCAGCAAAGCAAGTAAGGGACCCCGGTGTCGCATCGAATCTACTGCGTTCTTGACGAACTTGTGTTAGGCCTGGAACAGTCGCGCTACCAACCGAGTACACTAAAAGGTTTTCCGCTTAAAGTCCTATCGGCGACCCGGAGTTTAGGGTTTTCCTCCATGGTTTAGCCCATGGCCAAGATCCATGAAGCCTGAAGCCACAAGCACAATTTTTTTTTTGGACAAACGAGTCTATTATATATGATCCACTGACACTGTTTAGCTCTGTATAAACGCTTATGGCGGTGCTCGAGGCACCGGTCCAAGGGAAAATGCACCTACGCACGCCCTACTGGGTGTGTGGGGCTCCGTGAACTATCTAGGTTGCCTCGGTCTGTGGGAGTGTTATACCCACTAAAACCTCGAGGGATATGACCCAGTTATGTGGGAGGATTTTCCCGGGTGAGATAATGCTTGACCATGTGGCGCTGACGAGGTTTGTGTACTTTTCTTTTCTTTTCTTTTCTTTTCATTTTACTGGCTATCACTGTATCTACTCCGCCCTGTCTTCATATGTGTCCGAATCAACTTCAGAAGTGAAGGATATCGTAACTTTTCCTCTTTGCCTCCGCTTTATCACGGAGTCATTTCAAGGCCGCCCGCCGGTTTATATCGATTCTGGGTCTTCAATTTTCGAGTCAACTGTCTTCTTCAGGTCACGACAATCTGACAATCGGGCTGTGATGCGGTGCAACTTGCACCGGGCCCCTATAGAACGTACGATTCAGAATATGTACGGAACGATGCCCGACGACGTACCACCTAAAGCAACGAATATCCTTCTACTATTTATTTGGCCTGCGTAATAGGGGAGACTACGTACCAGTAGACTCGCAATTCTGGGTCGGTTTCAGCTCTCTCACTGAACTCCAGACGCGGCTTGACATGGGCGGTGTGCCTTGTACATCAATGAATGCTGTATTCCTGTGGACGCACCGCGATTTGATTGCAGTTCGACACCGACATCCAGCGACACTCAACAAGGATACTTCTACTCGGGAGTGTACAGCGTTGACTGCCACACCCCATTCCGCGTCATTTCAATGGTTCGTGTCCGCTTTCGTAGATAGGGCCCCCGTTACTCTGCCAGCAAGTTGAGCGATGAAAGCCCACTTTTGTAAAGGGGTGGCTGGGTGTGCCGATGACTCATCTCCGGTGTCTTTTTTGACGAGTATAAAGCTCCACAGAATATAGGTCATTGCCCTTCGTCGTCCGATAGGTCAGCCACACTAATGTCTTGGATACCATCCCGTACAGGTCACAACGTCAAACCTCTGGACATTGAACTCCAAAATGGATCAGAGATCGATAGCAGTTCGGGTGACAGTTCGCCCCACCAACGCATCGCTTTTTCTCTGCGCAGGGTCATGATCGCTCTCATCTTGTGCGCTGGATTCGGGGCTGTTGGGACATTCAGTTCCATGATCGTTGGGCATAGTATTCTTCAACCCTACATAAGTGGGTTCCATGTCTCCATACATTCCACCGCCAAAGTCGGTGCAGTGGGAGGGGCCATCGTCAATGGGCTGCTGCTGCCTATCATGATATCATTTGCTGCATCCCAGCCGGCACTGACATCCCCGATATGCCTAGCTCTCCTCACAGCCGGTCTCCCCACGACGATAGCTTCTAGTTGCGTAGGCGTGGTCCTTCTTCGTCATATTCCAGGTGGAACACTAGATATTCCCAATGCAGTGTGCGCAGCTGCTGTGGGATACTCTGTCCTCACTTCTCCGATCCTGCTAGTTACCATTTATTCCGTAATCCAGGGATGCAGGTGATGTTGTACTTCCGCGTGGGTTTGCTATCATCTCCATTGTTTTTATGCTGATTTCTAAAAAAAATAGCAGTCCATCGGCCCTGAGCCAACGAGCTTGATTATTAGCCTTCTCCTGAGCTGCGGCTGTTCTCACTTTTGTCCGCGTTGCGAGTAATGCGTGCCTTTGATCCCATTCCCTCACGGAATGACACACATCGTCATGTTTGTGATTCAGAGGGTCCTAGATGATACAAATGACTATTAACTCCGCCTGTCACTGCTGCACTTGTACCCCATCTCAAGCATATTCTGCTGGGAAGGAGAATCCCAAGATGTCCTCGGCGTCATACGTACTTTTCTACCCATAGTGCCTGTAACAGTCTAACACTGGTTGCTCCTAGTACCCCTCCTAGACCAATTGATCATTTAATGTTAGTGTGTTTGTGATCATCTCGCGCCTGAAGCTGCCTTGCGCGGGACCCATAATGGCGAATATATCTTACATTGTAAAAGTTTTGATTGGTTTTACCCCAGTATGAATTGTAACCATAGTGGAATGTTACCGTGGGAACAAGTGTTGAGTACTTAGGAGACGGCTGTCATTAATAGGCCCGTCAAACTAGCGATTAAATCTTTCATTCAAGGTCTTTCCAGTGTGATCGGTGAGTCTCACAAACAGTTTTGTCCCATACAAAAATTCACTGTAGTGCAACTCACACAAAACTTGACCTCAGTAGCAAAAGGGTCAACTTCAGCCTACTAGGTCATGGACACCAACCAGCAGGGAAACTCCGAGACAGCATTCAGTCTCCCGAACGAATTGATCGCTATAGTTTTCGATGAGCTCGATGTGGTATCCCTTCTGAGATGCAAGCAAGTATGTACACATCGTGTCCTACTTCAATCTGCTGCTCACGCTGAATTCCAGGTATGCAAATTGTTTCATTCAGTCATCACCGACAATGCGCAACTTCTCTACAAAATCGAGTTGTTTTTCGGGCAGTTCGAGAATGGACGCCATTCTAATCTCGATACTGCTGGCCGCCTTCGTGCCTGCCGAGAGTACCAACAGGCTTGGAACAACCTATCTTTTCCGGACTCTAAATTCATAAACATGCAGGACGGTCATGCTTGGGAACTGTCCGGGGGAGTGTTATGTCAAGCTATGCGGTCAGGGCTTACATGCGTACAACTTCCCTGCAAAATTAAAGACATTCCCGAGCGGGAATGGACCCTCAATGACTTGGGATTTGAGATTCGAGATTTCACCATAGATGTGTCCCAGGACTTGGTTGTTGCTGTGGAAACAATAGGTGCCATGTACGTTTCAATGCTTGTAAATTGTGAGAGGCACACCTGACACTGAATATTAATGGCGCAGCCCGAACCTGACATGCAACATACACCTAAGAACTCTAATGACCGGCGAGCATCATCCAATGTCTGCCGCCCCCTTCGTGACGCACCTGCTATCAGACATGCATGAGGAGTTCAGATTTCTCATTCAAGTTTGCGGTTCCCGCCTTGCAGTACAGTTTCAAGAACACGGGGAAGAACCCAGCACTCAGCTAGTGATCTGGGACTGGAAATCGGGTCAGCAGAAGCTCGTACGTTTTCCACGCTTACTGCTGCAGGTTGGTTATTGAGCGTCTCTCCAAGTTCATTCGAGACACAAACCTCCGATCTTTTTCTTTCGCAACAGAAGACTTGCTTTTGGTCGCCGTCGTGGAGAGTGACGAAACGCCCCCCCGTCTGGACATCCTCAGTATCGATAGCCTCAGCGAAGAGGTACTGGAGTATAAGGATGTCAGTTACATTTGTGGCCTGGAGTACCCAAAGATGAAGGCCGACGTTCTAGAGATGTTGATTCGATCCGAGCCGACTCCAGGATGGTCCCCTTCGCAGTCTGTCCAAACTCCCTTCTTCTTTGCTCGCAGTGACCGCATCTTCACCATCACCATGCGGGTCTCCCCCGAAAGCAATTCCACCGAAGAGTGTACTGTGCTTATCGTTCCCTTATCCACTGTCATGGCCCAGGTTGAATTGTCCCACAATGCACCAAAACGTATTGTCCCATGGACGCAATGGGGTCCAAATGGCTCTCATATGCTCCTTCGCAGCCCGTCCGACGCCTGGGTTTGCTACGTCTACGGCATGAAGTTCATCCAACTTTTGCGATGGCAAAAAGGAAATCGCGCAAGAGTGTATGATTTCAACAAGCACGCAGCGAGGAGGGATGTTCTAAATGAACAAAAAACGGAACCGAAGCTTCTGTGGAAACGCTTAGGAATGGCGCAGTCACTGAGTTCGCGATGTTCCGCCTTTGATGAAGAAGTCATCACCTATCTTCCTGGCCGTGTTGCGATTATAGACGCGATGCCAAGCGATACACCTTACGACTGGGAGGCGGCTATGATCGGCGAAGACAACATCGTCCTGGTTTCTGTGAGTCTTCCGATACGTCCTGTCTGGCTGTCACTTACACGTAAGCTGCTTAGCCTCATGCCAAGAAGTATGGGTATATCGCCATGTAAATTGGGAGCTTGCTGCTCTGAACAGTACCTACCCGTGAATCCCTCCATGAATTTGACACTTGTCCTCCTAACACATATGAACTTCAATTAACTTGTAAACTACTAGATTTAATCATTTGCGCCTTGCAAGGTGGATGGCACCCTCCTGCCGTCAGTGACACTCAGTTCGGGCCCTGTTTGTTTCTCAGACGCCATGGCGAATATTTTTAGTGCGCAAAGGGAATATTATCTTGTTTACGATTCAGTTGTGCGACGTTCAGTGGCGGTTGCTAATTCCATGATTTCCGTGGACTTGAAGAACGTCATCTTCCGTAGTGTGGCGGCTTCTCTGACCATTCACGATAAATGCATACTGATATGAATCCACTACGGCAAGATTTTTGGCTGTGTGGCGGGTCGCAGACTACGCTATTTTAAATTTGAACGCCCAAACACCCACCACAACACGATACTCTCGTCACCGATAGTTCCTTAGGGTCTTGGCTACTGAGTAATAGACCCAGATTCTCCATGTATGTACTATCACGTCTATTGTCCTCGACTAATATTACAGCAATGTCATGGATCCTTACACAACAATACTTTCCTTTTCTAAGATTCACTCAGTTTCACCTGCGGTAATGCATGACCTAAGGTCCCCTATCATACGTTATATATGGGGACGGAGCCGCGGAGGGAAAGGAATTGTCACGGACATGTCAGCTTTGCCACTCGAGCGGCGAACACAAGCGCAGTCTGACTCCGGACGTTCTTATATGACCTCGGTCTACATATGATGCCATCGACACGTTGTTGATATGTTGTCTAGGTTCCAGCTTGAAAGGAACGATCAACTCAATCGACGGGGGCCGGTATGTATCGTGGTGCGGGGTGATCAGATCCGCGGAGGGACTCCGACATGTCGTTGTCAACTTTGACATATGATGAAACGGATTGTGAGCTCGAGCTTAGGTGCAAGTCTCTATAGCCTCCGGCCTGCTCGCTTGTGCGCACTGGGCTACGCTATCATTGAATCCGCTATCAATCTGCTGTGCAGGTTTCAGCATAAGAATGATCAGCTAACTTACCTGACCTGAGTGTCGGGCGTCCACGGGGGGGTTTCTTGATCTCGCGTACGTACATACCCCATATGTGGTGCCGGTGAATGACCACCAACGCCAGGAATTACTAAATCTCAAACTCGGTAAAAACTTTGTCATAACTATATCCTGAGTTCTTCGGTGCCATGCGCGTGCTTATCAGTCTCGAAATGTTGCTATGCAATACTATGAAGTTATCTTACGGCTTTCTAATTACATCTCCGCGTGCGAGATTCACCAAACCAATTGTTTCGCTGGTTTAGCATGTGCGGGAAGTGATGTTGCAATTATTCAGCACAGGCTCGATGAAGCTGTGGGCACAACTAAACAATCATAGATTATTACCAGGAAGGCTACACAGTGGGATGCAGTACAACAACGAAAAAGGACAATAAGGACATTGGGTTGGCAAGGCCGGTTGACAACGCACAGCACTTGAAAGCCCAGGTTACACAGCAAGAATGATGCGATAATTATTAGCAACGATTGGCAGTGAGGGGACCGTGGTGGCGGGAAAAAAATATTGTACGAATTGGAAGGGAGCTAGAACGACGCCAAAATGAAGTGAACGGCACCAAAAAAAATTAGGGTATAAAGGGCCAATGGTATCTATGATCGAAATGAGATTAGATGTCGAGTATGTCGGGTTTGAAGATTGGCATGGCAGACAAGATGGAGCA
Organism: Auricularia polytricha; assembly: GCA_003316125.1. NCBI lineage: Eukaryota > Fungi > Basidiomycota > Agaricomycetes > Auriculariales > Auriculariaceae > Auricularia > Auricularia polytricha. Next base: position 21,524 of record QFEN01000247.1, read on the forward strand.
TGTGATTATCGTGTCCACATGCAGGAATTTCCAAGACTGAACGATTGCGTATGAGGGAATATCCAGTTCCGGCATGGGATATACATGGACTAGGGGGTTTGGCAGGCCCAAGTGAACGGGTTGTGACAA
>QFEN01000247.1:55238-80919 GCA_003316125.1 Auricularia polytricha
AACCATATTTCTGACCAAGATGCAGTGGGCAGCCTGCCGTTTCGATATCTACCATCTACACATGTGTTTTCCCATTGGAGGCTGTGAGTCTTGTTATTATCAACTGGAGTACATGGAATGTTCTGACGTACTGGTATGTCAGTATATGCTACATGTCTTCTCGCCAAGTCAGTCGTTCTGAGTGGTAGCGAAAGAGATCACTGATTCTCGTTCAGCTTCATTGCTCGGGAATCCTACCTGCAGCCACAGACAGTCCACCAAACCAAGATTTCCGAAATAAGTTTCGCACGCTTCACGCCAGGAGTTCATGTGAGCTTGGATTTACCAGACACTAACTCCGGGCATCAGGAGACATTGATAATGCAATGAGGATCAGGTTTATCGAAAGCGTCCTCCTGTCGAGTCAAGTCGCTATAATCCTTTAGACCTAATGCTACCATCTCAATTTTGTCGTATCGAGGAGCTACACAATATTCACTTGTTGCATCAAAAGTCAATCGGTCCTCCCGTGGTCAGACTATTAGCAGAAAGACAGATCGCTCATTCTTAATAATTCCTCCGTCCTTTTCTGCCCACGTGAGACTTTTTTCATTCAAATGCCACCGTTCACAAATCCTGCTTGATGGGGAGTTACCGATAGTGATGTCTATATGACCTTCGCGCCTCAGTTCTCCCGCACAGCCGTAATTCATTGAACATCACCACAACTTCAAAACTCTAAAGTACGTATATCGGAGTCCGGGACGTAACCGTCTGACCGTGGATGTCGGGCCCGGGGATGGAAGTCATACTCCTACGTTATCTACTAGTGCTTTTTCGCACTGGCGATAAGTGCTGATAGATGGGCCTCACCGGCCGCAACTTGCGGTTACCGGTAGTAGCGAACAGATACTAGGACTCAAAGACATATTGTATGGTCACTCTTCTTCCTTCATTCCCAATCTATATCTCATCCTCCGTAGATCTGCACTCCATGGCCCAGGCTACAGCGGCATACAGCGAAAGCATGGCTTCCCTGATGACTGGTCTCGGTATATCATCTATGTACGATTGTTTTATCGACTATGCCAGCGCCATCTAATGTCTACTAACGATGACCGATAGAGTTTTCTTGATTTTGACTGCGCAAGTCTGGATCTATTTCAGGGGACATGCCATTCGATCTCGAGAAACCTGGCAGAGCAAAGTTCTCGTACGAATTAGATCGCATACCATAGACTGACGGCTGATAACATAGAACAGGTTGCCTTCATCTGGTAATTATGTCCGATTGTGCAGTGCTGCACTTGACGTGGGGACTGACATCGCTTTACAGGTTGATGCAAGCTACTCAAATGTGAGCCCCTATTGGCAATATATTTTCATGCCACTGTAATTCCCACTAGGGCAATCACTTCTCGGATCGCGGGCGTTCATGCAATGGATTTCGAGGATTTCGCCCATTTTATTGGCCGTGTGTCGACGTTAGTATGATTGATGACTCTTCGATGCTCTTCCTGACAGAACGACAGAGAATGGGCGCTTTATACTGGAATATGTGTAAGTAGTGCTTTCTTTCCCCAGTCTTGACTTTAAGCTCATTCTCGTTTCACAGACCTTGACCACATCTCTTGTCCATGGCGTTTTCATCTGTAGGGTTTGCAGTCGTATGTGTCACCAAGATACTATTGTGTTTCTCTCTAATGCGCGCATGAAGTTGAGAAGAGTCTCTGTGGTAAACGGAGAATGACATTTGTTCTGGTAATGACTATGTCGGCTGCGTCGGAAACACGTGACTAATTGCGCCAATCAGATCGCATTTTGTGCCATGGAGCAAGGTGCAGTAATTTATGCCGCAGCAGAAAGCCACTACTTAATCATGAGAAATAGTTTTTGGTTTTCTCAAGGCTATCTGCATTATGTAGGCCCAACTTACCATTGTCGCGCTGCCAGGCGTTTATTAACACGGGTGACAGCTTCAAACTAAGTGATTACACTTACTATACAATGGCTCTTGTAAGTTCGTTCTCCCATTGATAGGGGTGTAACTCACAAGGATTTAGTGGGCTCCCCCGATCTCGATTGGTTGTTCAGCAATCGGTGATATTCTTATCGCTGGTACTTTGGCCTACATTCTTCACAGTAATAGAACTGAATCTCCAAGGTGATTGATAAGTTTAAGCACCAAATGAACTCAACTCACCTTCTTGATGACTAGAACCAACCGAATGATCACAAAACTCGTGATATTTTGCTCACAGACGGGCTTGGTTACAACGTCAGTCCATTAGCACTGACGATGGGTGTGAACTCACTCCTTGCGTAGCGTGGCGGCATTCATTGCCCTTGGAATTGTGAATGCTTTTATCCGTCTCACTTGAGTCATTGCTCTAATAAAGATGCAGTGGGCAGTCTGCAGCTTCGTTATCAAACATCTTTATATGTGTTTTCCTATGGGATGCTGTGAGAATTCTTGTTATCATCGCTCAAGTACATCGCATGTTCTGACTTCCTGGCATGGCAGTATACGCTACCTGTCTTCTCGCGAAGTGAGTCACCCTCAGTGGTAACAGAAGATGCGGCTGACTGATGGCTCATTCAGCATCATTGCCCGGGAGTCCTACCTGCAGCCACAGACAGATCACGAGATTTCTAAAATCAGTCTTACATGTTTCGCAAAGGAGGTTCATGTGGACATGATTTTACATTCATCATCAAACACAAGATCGGAGCATCAGGAGACATTGGCAATGGAAGGAGGCAGAGGTTTCATGTCCCCTCTGTCGAAAGTGTCCTCAAAATAAGTCAGGTTTTGATTTGATATTCCTTATATCTATACATAACGCACAAGAGTGTCACGTCAAAAGCGTTGATAGCTTGCATTGCTGAAATGATAGCGCCTCCCCTTTGTTCCATAGGCTCGTCGGGCCGACGCTTCGAAAGTAGGAATAAAGGTCTATTTTTCCCTGCAGGCCATATTTCGTTCGATGCACGGGATCGAAATCACAAGAGTCCCCGCGATGAGCGTGATTTGGGATCTTATGGCATTGCTATCTAGTATAGCTAGCGAGGAGGTAAAGAAACAAGGGTCGCCTTTCCCTTCCTGAGCAAGTTCCAGGACATGTTGTCTGGACCATCTAGAGGAATGCGGTGCGAAGGCGGTAAGTTTGCATGACCACTGATCAGCAAGTGGGTAGGCTCAAAACGATTCACGGAATGTAGGCGGTCGGGACCGCGCCTATGTCATCAACATCCATCGCTTCCATCTTGTGTTCCTTCCCTCCATGCTTCTGATCGAGTTGCCATCGTATACGTCAAGAGATCAGATATCCTTAGTGTTGCCTGCCCAGTCAAAGTCGATCAGCCCTCCCGTCCTAGTCTCCTGTAGTTAGAACGCGTCCTTCAAGTACCTGAGAGAAAACTTGATGCATATGGGACCTGGGTTCTCCGCGCGGAAGAGCAATTTATCTTTCTATGTATTTGAAGGGACGAAGCCTAGAATCAACGAGTGTGTTGATTTTGATAGCATCAGATCACTTAACTTCCACACTGATCCACAGAGCGAGCGAGGACCACGATGAACTTGATTTGGCCACGTTTTTCGTTCCTGCACGTGACCGTGTTAGAAATAAACGTGACTTGACAAGTTGAGACGCAACGTGTCACGCGTTTGTCACTGAGTCACGGGGTTGGTTCGGGTGGACTCTGGAGGACTGCTGCTTCTTCATTCTTGACTTGTTCCATCATGAGCCATCCAAGATACAGCGTGCTCAACCTTTTTGACCCGCTCAATGCGACTCCAAGGAGCGAAGTCACAACGCCGGACTCACTCTCTGGATCTGACAAGGAAAACGCTGAGCCAAGCTACGATTCCTACTATGAATCCGACAGGCTTACGATGACAGCTTTCTTCAACCGCACCTACAAGACCCAAAGCAAGCACTACTCCCCAGTAGTCCTCAAAACGCGTCTAGTTGATGTCGGTGATATGACTTTCGTGGATGAAACTACCGATCTTCTTAATGGGCTCGCCATCGAAGAAGAGCAGGAGGATTTTGTCGATAACGCGTCACTCGTTCATGAAAGCATGGAAATAGATGAACAGGACTCACTGGCCACGCCAATGAACAGTCCTCCGCGACAAACGCACAATCGCTACAATTCCGCGCAAACACCACTGTCAGAACAGACCCCTACTCCTCATGGTCAGCGCACCCCTCTTGTCGATATCTCCTTCGATGCCACACCCGTTCCGCGCAAAGTAGTAAAGCTCGCCCTAGCTTCTTCCGAAGCTCCAAATTCTGGCGTGGAACATTACTCTTCGCCCGCGACAGCGGTCCGCGCGGGTCATGCTACCTTGGCACCAGCTGGCTCACCGCTAGCTTCTGTTATCAATGCCATTAACTTCACAGATCAAAATGTGCCATCATTGAAACCCATTCCTGAACACACTACTCCTACTATCGTTGTGTCGAGAGAAGAGAACTTAGGTTTATCTACAGCACAACTATCACCGTCGCCGTCGACTGCTCTCCTCACGCAAACCCATCTCTCTGAATCGGTGCTAACTACACCTCCTGTCTCATTGTCACCTCCTCTCAAATATCAGAACCAGTCATCTCCTTCGCGTGACACATTGGCTGCCCCAGCCGCACGTCCTCGCCCACGCCCTCGAGCACACACAACATCTTCGCCATCTTTTAATCTGCGTCGAAATTCAGTGGATCTCCACTCTTCGTTCAATCTCCAACTTCAATGTCCTGACGCGTCTTTCGATCTTCTGAATGACAGAATCTCATTCTTCGGCGGTGATACTTTTACGATTGACACTGATGATTTCGACATGCAAGCTGAAGAAGAGATAATGGAGGCCCTCGCAAAGCGGATCAAGGAGAAGGATGCAGTGACCAAACCTGCGGATGTTGCTGCCTCTCCAGGTGAGTCGTGTTCTCTCGTTAGATGTCATTTGATATTCAAGCCTCGTTACTTGTAGTGCCACAATCTGCGCCCAGCCCAACGCCACAGCCATCACCTCCCGTCGTTGCTGCGAATGGTGTGTTCATATCTTTGAGATAAATTTCCCTCTTTTCATGTCATTGTATCTCCCCCGCAGCCACGAGATCTACTGCAAGACGCAGCAGCCTCTCTCCGGGAATGAAATTGACATCCCCCTCCCCGCGATCACCTATGGTTGCCATGTCTGTCTCTGAGTCGCTGGAGCCGTCCATACCTTTATCCCCGATCGCTTCTCCTGCATCGCCATCAGTGACACCACCGAGGGTTTCACAGACATTTGTTGCACCAGTTCCCGCAGCCCCAGTACATGCGCTCCGCATCGTGAAGCGGCCCAAAGCACATGACAGGACAACGTCCGTGTCTAGTGCGGGCTCGTCATCTACTGGAAGTAGCGCAGAGGAACAACCAGCACCAGCTGTTCCTCCCGCCCTGATCCACAAACCCGTACTAACGGGCGTACGCCGCCCTCCTCCCGGGCATATGCCTGCCGACCTCAAGGCAAATATGTTTTGCAAGCCTGAAGAGGGTGTGCGCCCTGCACTTGGTGTGAGGGGCAAACTCACAAGTGTCCTCGGTCTGCGCACGAAAGCAACCGAGCCTCCTCGTTCACCCCTCGAGACGTGCATGCCCTCCCAACCTGCACAAACCATAAAGCCACCTAGCGGGACGCTCAAATCGAGGTTACTGAAGCCCACCGCGTCATCGCTTAGCAAGGCACCGCCAGTGAAGATACCGACCGCATCTAATACTACTGCTGCATCAAAGAACCTGCGCCCGCCATCGCGCTTTGCAACTGTAGGCATGGCTTCGGGGCTGCCCCGTCCCACGGGCGGAGCACTACCTTCATCCAGACTCCCTGCGCCCACATTTAGCGCGCCGAAATCAAAACTGCCCAGTATGACCGGAAGTACAAGCACGATCGGGAGGAGTGCCACTACCCGGAGGATTTAAGAGATAAAGGAAAGATAAACTCAAGAAAGGGAGACGACGCGCATGGGATGGAATTTCACGTATGTCAAGCATGTTATCATTGCATTTGTTCTTTGCGGCATTTTTTTCCTTTGATTTTTTTGGTCTCTCGCTTTTTGTTCTGTATGTTCGTTATGCCTCGTTTTTTATCTCACTCACAATGCATGCACATCAGGAGGAGTTGTAGATACGCATCTTAGCATGGCGATTAAGTAGTGTTCGCTGAATCATAGAAGATCATACATGGACGTCAGCCTTACATGATTCGATGGGTGTTCTTGACTGTATCATGTGGACGAAGGCGCACTGTAGTCGTGTAACGGGAACTAATAGGTGTAGAGATACAAGCAAGTTAGTATTTGTAACATCTTTCATGCTCACTCAAGGACCTCAACTGCACGCATGCAGCTACTATTAACTGGCGCGATGTGGACCAGCAACGCGGACAAGCCGAAGGTGTGGCCCACGTCAAACATTTGAAATTGACGTACAGTCAGACTCGTTCTACTTCTCTCCGTTTTTCTGTACGTTCTTGACGTCGATTGAGAGGGTTTTGAAATATCCCATGTTCTCTACAGACAAAACTATGCAGGTCGACATTCGATAGCCGGCACAACGGAAGATATTTGACGATGTCGATGTCGATCTACATGGTCAGTTCAACAAGCTGTAGCTCCACAGTACAGGACCCGCGAAACGGAAAGACCTGTCAATTGCTTATCACCATGTTTGATATATGTCAGTAGGAATCAACGCGCGAGGGTTGCGGGATGGTAATCCCTGCCGGTGGATCCCAGACACCAAATTCTTTCTTCATTTCGTCCAGATCCTGTCCCCACCTCTCTTCCCAATACACTGTAAGCAAGCACCTCGCATGACTCCCGCATCTTGCAGCCCAAGGGACAAATTCCACCCAAAGCCGGGTCCGCTGAGATGATTTAAGTCTCACTGAGGCTCCCAGGGACAACGCAGTCATAGGGAAGCCTAGATTCGTAAACTCAAAGGCTTTGAGCGCAAGTTCGGGAAGGGCCGAGACTTTGAATCCAAAGAGGGCATGGTAGAAGTCGTGCGTCTCGCGATATCGCTGCATGACATATGCCAGCTCTGGGTCATCGATATAGTGTACCTGTGTCCAGAATGGTAAGTATCTGGCATGCAGAGACTCGAACAAAATAATCCCACAGGCTCTCGAGAGTCAGGTGTGACCTTGCAAGCGTCAAGCCACCCTACATAAGCACGTCCAAAGGTGTTATCTGGAAGGGACCGAAGTCTCTCCAAGTCCAAGGTCTGTGAATTGATGCGTGGCCTTTCTTTGAGAATGCGCCGACCTTCTGGGGACTCCAACATTATGTCGCGCAACTTCACTAAATTCGACCCAGCAGTGGTTTCTCCGCAAGCTGCAACCATGTCTATTGGACTTGTCAGGGAAATATACCCATTGTAAAAATAAGGAAGAGCTTACCTGCACGACGAGTATCTATGAGTGACATGAGTGCAGAGCCGACTGCGAGAAATCCATTCTCAAATGGGGTGAGTGGTATGTGGCCAGGATATGCTGGTTGCAGTCGAGAACTAGTGTGAACAGAACGTAGCTTTCTGTTGGTTGCACAGGATGAAGACCTAGGTGAAGCCGCCAGTGCGACGAAGGAGCGAGCTTGGCTCGAATTGATTACACTGTCCCATCTACGAGTTCCACGACAAGAGCCAGACATTTGGTTCATTCGCAAACGAGCCCCGATGCGCATTATCAAAGGAACGGAAGGACAAATCAACATGTCGATTCGTCGAAATTAGTGGTTAACTTCAGGTTGAGTGAGGGACCCTAACCCTAGAAATGGGTTATGCCTGAAATGGAATTCATTGAAAACTGTGGAAGACGGTCAAAGAACAGCTGTGTCCACCAAGCGTCCACATCCACGAAAGCGTCCACATCCACGAAAGCGTCCAAGGTCCACATCTAGCGCGTATAAAACACCATCAATTTGTCTTCATGGAGTACCTCATTAGCTTTCTCTTACCCTACTTTTCTCTGTGCCGCCTGCCTTCCTCGCTTTTGTCAGTCAATCATGTCGAACTCAGATATTGTCACGGGCCATTCACAGTGTACTGTCACGGACGTCGATGTACTCGACGCCTCCAAGGCAGATACTCGTAGATATGGCACCTTCTTCTCCTGTCAAATTCCAGAGGGGATCTCATTTGTGTATCTCGATGATGAAGATGACGACGATGACGATGGCAATTACACCGATTTCGAATCCTCATGGGAGTTTGCACCTGCATCCGTGGCGTGTGCTGGAGACTCTAAACACAGTGATACCATTCAGTCTCAGGCTCAGGAGATCGTCAAGAAATATCAAGAGCATCCCAATGAATTAACCGAGGCCCAGAGAATCATCCAGGACTACCTGCAACGGCATGACAAAATTGAGGCCCAACGGACTGCAGATATCTGTCACCTCAAAAACGCCAAGGAACTTCCTATAATTCCGGATCACAGGGATTCGACATACACCCTTGCCGTGACTGATGATGGACGTTCCACGATTGATCTCGAGAAGCGCCCAGAGCCAGTGATTCATCTATTTCATTACGACCTGGAAGGGGTAGCGCAGGCGGTAAGCACTACCACCCACACCCCATATTGTTTCATATTGACGTCTGTATAGCAGCTTCAGGGATTGGAAATGATTCAGGCTGGACACACCACTCTTGGAGCCACGATCCGTTGTCAACGTGCTGGATGCACTGATATCCTTCGCGATCTCGAAGCACTCAAATTTCATTTGCACATTCATAATATTGGCGATATGTCCGATTCCATCAGCACTTTCTCTGCGCACACCAAAAAGGCAAAGGGACGTGGACACTCTTCCACAGAGTCTACGGCACTTAAGAAAACCTCGAGAAAGGTTCATAATCGGTCCAAATCGTTTGTGGACATAGACGCCACATCGGGCCACTCGGACAGCACCAATCCGATGCGAAAGGTTCATGCGAAGGACCCTTATTCACCCTCTCGTAGTCGAAAGCCCAGCGTCACTCGTATTAACTCGAGTGCACCGCACACGAGATCCAAGCTCCCCGATGCATTGACTCCCCAATCACGTGGGCGGCGCAGCAACAGGGGCACTATTCGCAGCGGACTCGGTGAGGCCGAACATAACGATAGCATTGCGATGGTCCTTTCCCGTCCTGCTTCGCCTGTGCAAAGTGCTCAAGAGGTGTTGAGTTCCGACATGAACCTACCTCTTAATTTTGTGAACAAGAGCAGTTTAATTTCCCCTCGTGCAAGTCCGACTTTGGGGGAAAAGGAGTTATCCCGTGCCACGAGCCCAAAGCGAGCCTTCAGCCCAGCTAGAGCTCTCAGTCCCTTCGGAGGCACGTCATATTCTTGCATTCTTACAATTCTGCCAGCTGATGTTTCGATTCCTTCCAGATCGTCTTCGACGGGTGCTTTCATTCGGATGCCTGAATGAATGAACAGTCCATGTAAAATAGATTTAGGTTTTCAACTCATCTTCAATTGTTTCTACTGTAGCATACTTGTCGATTATTATGTTAATAAGTGGGTGCCGCTATGCGGCTTCTAGACTCCCAGATCAGTCAAATATCTGACCCTCTGGTTCAAATTCATCGATCTGCATTGTACAGTATTCCGACTTTGTTCTTATTATAACGAAATGAGCTGGGCAATGGAGTAGTTCCCGATGGTAAAAAATCTCAGTGCCACTCAAGTTGATCGCATCAACACCTAGATTAGTTTGGTGGATGTAAACATAGAGAAACGGTGATAGATAGTAAATATGGACTTGTAAACGACCAGGTATAATCTTATAGTACACGAATTATCCAAATGCAAGAGGATTTTTTCAAACCTAGGCTGCCTTCCCGGCAAGCACGGCGCATGTCCTTGAACAGTAAGGATGCTTGCCATACTTTGGTTTGTTGCGACAATGCTAAAAGAAAGTCGGTTAGTGAGGAACTGTCGGTCGGGAAGACGAACTAACGTTACACATCGTCGCTGCTTGTGTAGCGCATGTCCTTCCACAGTACGGATGGTGTTGGTATTTCGGTTTCTGGTGGCAAAACTGTAAAAAGTTAGAGAGGCGCTGAGTAAAGGATAGTTTTAAAGAACCTCGCATAGCCCGGTGTCATGAGGAGTGGACGCTGACTGAGGGCTGACTGCCATGCCTGCAGGAACAATGGAGAAACGTTGCGATAGGGTTGGGGGCGCTGCTGCTGATTGCGGGCTGATCGTCATGCCTGCAGAAACAACGGAGCGGCGTTGGATCGAAAGTTGGGGCGCTGCTGCCGCAACCAGCGACGTCAAGTCTTGTAACGAAAATCGGGATGTGTCACGTCTGACCGTGGGCACCCTATTTGGTTTGTCGTCGTGCCCTTCATGTCGGCTGGTAAATACAGATTTTCGGTAGTTCGTGGATGGATACTTACGAAGCTCATCGCGCACTCTCTCAAGCGCTTTACCCAGCTCGTTGCGTCCAGAGCCATCAGCACCTATCCCCCAAAAGTAGTCCTTTGGGGAGTCCTATCCAGGCGATCAGAAGAATACAAATAACCACCTAATATTTTACCTCAATCAGCTCAGCACCACCAGTGCCAAGAAGCAAGGCCTTTAGATCAGAATGCTGAGTGAACTTGAGCCGAAGTGTGACTTCCATCTGTAGTCACGGTCAGGTACTGACAGCCAGTAAACTTCCGTAAGAACTACCTTCTCAACGTTTACTTGTCTCCAATCGGATCGAACCCATTTCTGGTGACGATGAGCTTCATCGAACACAGCGCTTGGCCGGTCCCCACACTTGCGGATGTGCTCCGCGATGGCTGGCTGGGAATCTAAAAACTGTTCCAATACATTCAAGAGTCAGAAAGACATCAGGAAATTAACATTTTTGACTAACTTTGAAAGATTGGAAGAGATGTTCGCTGGTTGGGTATCTCTTCCCAGCGTAGACAACGTCGTGCGACGAGAAATTCGTGAATTCATAGTAAGGTTCATTTTTGTCGTAAAATAAAATGCGTTCCCTTCTTTGAAAAGGTGCCACTGATGACCCCACAGGTTCTGGTGGAGCGGTGAGCGGAGGATAGTAAGCTTCTGGTTCTCCGTCGTCCTGGGCATCAGGTGAAGGCAGCTTCAAGCTTGGTACATGCAGGCTAAAGCAGCTTCAACATCACGATAGTGTGAAAAGTTTCAAGGTACTGACTTCGAAGGTGCTGAGTATTGGGTAGCGGGCCGAGCCCGACGCGCCGCAGATGAAGACTGCGGCGCATTTGAAGCAGAGTTGAGACCAAATATGCTAGCAAGTTTCATGATCACTGTGCGGTTGTCTAGCATGCCAAGCAGGATAACAGCAACGGCAACAGTAACAGCGAAGAGTGCGTAGAGTATTTTGGTAAATTTCGATGGGCAATTGAGTGAAAAGTCCAGTTAATAACTCAGGAAACCGAAACAGCTTTCCTGGTCCAGAGGTTCTTATATGCCTTCACAAGGCTATACAATCGGAACAGACTCGGAAAGGACGAGAATTTCGGATAAAGGAGTCTAGCCTGTAGTCAGTGGATCCTGTCATGTATTCAAATCCGGGAGACTCTGTCATCGATTAACGACACAAGGCGCTCTGCATCATGGAGGGAGCATGGAAAGCAGTGTGCTTAATAAGCAAACTACATCATACTTACCTTCCTTTTTTGGACTTGCTTTGCATTCATTGATCCTCATGTTCTTGTCATGGTTGCAGCGCGTTTGCAGCATGGATACACCCTATCTTTGAGATTGGGCAGTGACTGTGATCCGCCTTTGTTACGTTTACTACTCAGAAGCCACGATTGTAATCATTAATGCTCTTCGCATCGATTGCGTCGACACGAGGCTCTTCATGGTACAGCTGGACGGGTCTGATAATTTCGTTACGGCTAATGGTACTATGCGGATACCGCGCGTGCAGGTGGTGCACCTCAACCGCGTTGAGATACCAAGATCATATTATATGGACATGTAGGACTCGATTTGCACTCTGTCTATCTGACTTTGCTATCTATGTCAACTTCGTCTTTTGAATCCTTAAACTTGGATGAATTCTCTTTGGAGAACCCCGTTAATAGCTCCGCAGGTCGGCGCAGCCGGTTGGTGTATCTGAGCCGTGATAGTGTTCTCTTCTCCGAAGGTAGCTTGATCCTACTCGTTGGTTGGCGCTAGTTAATCCTTCTCTTTCAGTTGAAGACCTTTTCAACAAGGGATGGCGACATGGCAAAAAAGTCAGGCCACAGATACAAGGGATTTTTAAAATCCTCTGGCCAGACGGAAATCTTGAGCCATATCTACAGTACAGGTGCTGATAAACGCTCGAAGCAGAAATGGTGTGTGCTGATTGTTGTTGGGTCATAGGAAGCAGGTGCAGGCCCGCATAAGGGCTCGGAACAACGCAGGGAACGAGAAGTTGCTCTTCCATGGTACAAACAGGGCATGTCTCCTTGGGGAATCATCAAGAAACGTCCTCTTGTGTGGCCTCAAAGAATGCTACCTTTGCTCTATCTTGCGCGCATCTTTTGATGTGAAGAAATGCGGTAAGATTTTTCTCGATCACCTTCTTATCTGCCGCCTGACTCTACCTAGGCACGAAGAACGCTTTCAAGAGGTGGGAAATCATTTAGAATTCCGTAGATCGTTTTCACAGCTAGTATTGTAGGTTTGGGCATGGCATATATACCACTGCTTGCTCGTCGAGTCCGTTGGTATTCCTTTGACATCGATACACACACTCAATCGCAACACAGAAGCTGATGATTATTCGTGCAACTTGTCGCAAGATGCGTGCCTCCGCACCATGCTGGTCAATCGTGTTGTCGTTGGAAGGCCGTACAAACGGTACAGGAATGCACCTGGCCTCGTCAAACCTCCTGATGGTTTTGATTCCGTGAGTTCCTCTCTGTTTGATTACCACTTTCTTACATCCTTGCAGGTTACCGGTGAGATTGGCTGGGACCTGAACCATGAGGGCGAGTTTAGGTTTGTCATTCACTTGTGTATTTCTACTTACCTTTCATATTGGACCCAGAAACCGTATGCTACGCAAATGACGCTGTGCGTCCTGCGTATCTCGTCGTATATGGACACAAGCCCAAAGATTCGTTCAAGCCAAGCTTCAAGACCTTGATGTCAACGATATTCAAGACTCCGTTAGTCTCATGAACGGACATTTGACTTTACCATCACATCCATAATAAGGCATGTGATGCTCGAGGGACGTTATATATTGATTTATTCGAAGCATCCATTTGCAGTTGTAATACTATTACTTGTATAAGTAACACCGGGCGAGTATCGCGGAATAATAATAATAATGGTCAAAATCTTGTGTGCAACCCAGATTTGATGTGGCTGTGCAATTTAACCCTATTCTTTCCCGTCCCCACTAGTAAGACTGCCTGGGCCTGCACTGAGGGCCTGTCCTAACACTGACGGTTTGCGAGTGACGAGAAGAACACTCTTACTATGAATTCAGTACCAAGTGGCGACCAACGCCTCAGGCATCAGGTTTTCGGGCATACATGTATAAGTAGTAACAGGAACACTGAGCATGACACATGTCCCCGCATCGGCCGTGCGGTGGACGTTATTCTGGCACTGTCAATGGTCTGGATCCGAAGGCCTGGCATTCGTCGATATCCTCTGCGGCTGTACTTACATGGTACCTTAGAGGAAAACGCGCGAGCTGTGCATGGTGCACCCTGCGGCAAACCGGCTTGCAATCAATCGATACGACTGTCATATCGCCATCTGGCCTCGCATCATCCTGCTCGTTCGGACCACGAGATCTCCGTGCTAACGTGCAGTGTCATTGATCTCAAGGTTACACAGTATCCACGGAGTCTCTTTTCCCTCGCGGAGAACATGTGCCAAACGCGTTTCATTGAAGAGCGATTGGCCCCTCTCCACGACGGACCTGTGCTATAAAGTGCTGTTTGCCTCGAACACCACTAATCATAACTCACATCCGCAGACTCGAAGCTCCTGGAGAGCCAAGTTTACTGAGTATCTAGCCCTGATCCTAACAGTATCATCTAGTTTGAGACAAGCCTGGTGACCGCGATACCGCCAAGATGAATGCCACGGTTCCACCCATGCATGCTGCACTTTCTGTGCTCGGAACGATGGCTGGCCAATACATCGCTGCGCAGGGCCAAGCAGCTCAAGCTAAACAGCCCGTGCCCGCTAATGTGACTACCCAGCAGTTCACCGGAACTGCGACTCCAGCAATTTGTGATGTATGTGATCTGAACGAGGTTTTTACTTTCACGAGCTAACGCCGTTGCAGATTTGTCAAGTCCGTCCGAAGTATTTCGACGGAAAGAAAACCCACTTGTACTGTGGGAAGTCTTGCGCAACTGCAGCACAAAACAAACACATTCCCAACAGCAAACCTAAGCGAAACAAGACCAGCAAAGCCACTCGCGGATTATGCGACGTACGGTGATTGGTACTCATTTAAAGATTAAGTCGACTGACATGTATAACCTCAGCATTGTCATAAGCAACCCAAGTACAACGATGGCACGACGACCCATTCGTTCTGTGGCAAAACTTGTGCACAGAAAGCGAAGACTGCAGGAACGCCTGCTGCGCAGCCTATACAACTATCGAAGTCCGTTCAATCGTCCTTCCGTCGGATATTGACAGTACTTACTACCGCTTCTCGATCCAGTCCAGCCAAAAATGGTTGCTTGTTGTGCGGAAAGGCTGTGAAGAGCAAGGGTCACTTCTGCAGTCAGGCGTGCACGTCAAAGGCTGAGAAGAGTGCTCCGGGGCTCCTAGAAGTCCCACAAGGACACGACACATTCAAGAGTGGTGAGCAGCACTCGCAAGTTAGTGCGGGCGGTCGATAACGTTTATGTACTGTAGTCACTGCCCAATTCAAGACGTCGTGGAGACATCAGACTCCATGCCCGACAGTCCGGAGGGTGCACAAAGTGATCGTGTCGCCAGCCTCCATTGCTAAATACGATGCATATCGGTCAGTCTTCGTAAATGTAAACGGCTTGTATTTTCACTGACAAGGAGCAGTGCTGCTGTCGAGGGTCGCGGCAACTTTGTCGCAGCTGGGCGTTCAGCAGGGAACGAAAACCGTCGCTGGCACGGTACGACCAGGGAATGCAATCTGGGCGATAATGGCAACTGCACGCTGTGCTCATCTCAGACATGTTCCTTGTGCTGCATTCTCAGAACGTCATACAACCTGAATCTCTTTGGCAAGAAGACTGGCTGGGGCCGGTATGTTGCCCTTTAACACGATCGATCCTGGAATCTTGACACGTCTGTCAGGTTCGGTCAGGGCATCTACACTTCATCGACGTCATCGAAATCGAACGACTACTCCACAAACGTTAACTCGTCGAGGTTGAAGGCAATGTTGCTAAATAAAGTGGTTGTTGGCAAAGGTTACAAGATGACGCAAGACAATACAACATTAACTGCACCTCCGACTGGCTATGACTCCGTATGTGCCATGTTTCTGGCCTTTTGTACTTGCTCAACCGTTCTAGGTCCTCGCGGAGGTGGTGAATGGAGGATCACTGAATTATGATGAGCTCGTGTGTTACACGAATGATGCCATCCGCCCGGCCTATTTGGTCATGTACGATACATGAGAGCAGGAGCATCCTCATCGCCGGACAAGTACCATATTACTTGTGTAATTTACTTATCTATTTCTTTGTCCATACAGCATCACGTATTCAATAGAACGCGTAGATTTAATTTGCGCTAGAACATATTAGTGTTACGCACCATGCATGTTTGAACGCCATCACCAACAGGCTGATCACCCCACTGTTCCTGCAGTGCATGAAGGCAACATGACATAGCGCCGACTACCAATACGCAAGGGTTGTAAAAAGTATATCGTGGTATGAGCGGGGATTGGATGCAAGAAGATGCGGGCAAGGGTGGTCGTCTAACGCACTAAGACCTGATGCAAAACTGTAGTATAGCTGTAGTCTGTGTATAAGTGAGGAGGAGATGTCCGTGGTGGATATAAAATTAGGCGGTCTGGAACAGTAGCAATTCGTTGGCATTAGATCTCACAGCTATTCGTGAGCGAAAACGACGTACCGCTTGCTTCAAGTGAGTAACGAGGTCGTTCCTGTCCTTCTCCTTCTTGAGACCAACGAAGTTCATACTGGTTCCTGGAATGTACTGTGCAAAATTGAAAGTGCATCAGCCGGCGATGATGCACAGAAGCCATCCACGCTCGTGACAAACCTTTTTGGGGTTCTCAAGGTAATCGAAAAGAGTGTCTTCTCCCCATACAACGCCCTTTTTCACATTAGCCGCCGTATACGAGAAACCCGCAACGGAACCAGTCTTGCGACCGAAAAGACTGGTAGACGTTCAGCGAGAGTCAAAGGTGTTAACGAATGATCTTACCCATGCAAGTTAGGGCCGACCTTGTTGGGTTCGCCCGCACCGACGGTGTGGCACAATGCACAACTCCTCTTAAAGATAGCAGCACCCTTACCAGCGTCACCTTAAACATCGTAAGTCTCTTCTACTCCGCCCTGCAGCAGGAATTGTGAACGAACCTGGAGCGTAAGGCATTGCAAGAGTCTATGAAGTGGAAAAAGAGAAGAGGATTAATTACACGAGCTTAGCCTTGAAGGCAAGTGGAGACGATGATGGACCAGTGGATACTTTTGGTCTTAAAACTTTTCGCTTCAAAAATGATTTGAATCCGATCAAGCCGAATGGTCGCCGGTTTTCCCCGTTGCTACGTTGGCCAATTGACATCGTGCCATTTCGGAGACGGAACGGAAGCAAACTCGGGTCCCCCGGCTTAGCGCTTCAGTGGTCAATTGAATGAATCAGATTCGCAGCATGAGTAGTAGTAAATGCTACATACTATCTACCCACACGTTACATATGTACCGGAACCCCATAATATAGCAGTCATTATTGTTCACGACACAGACAGCCTCCTAACTTACAGCTCACAACTTATGGCGGTAATGCGGGAATGGCCCTGGAATGCGGCGGTGCACAAAGTTACTCGCCAGAACTATGTGGCGGCTGCAACTCGGATAATCATCGGATGGCGAATATTGCGAGCCGATTGCCAAACGAGCCAGGTAATCACGAGCATTCCAAAAGTCAACGTGAGGCTATTCAACCTGATCAGTTACCAGCTCAATATAATCTCAACATACGCACATCTGAACAACCGCAAAAGCTAAATTTGCACATCAGTTTTTGTTGAATTTTTCACAGTACAGCTTCCTTACCAAAGAGCGTCTGCAATTGACCGCAATACACCACTCCATCGCACGATCCACTCATGAACAAGCGAGGAAGTGACTTGTTGAACAGACCTGCTCCTGCAACCCAAAATATCCACGTCACGAGCACCCAGATTGCTTGCGTGCCTATCGACGCAATTGGACGTCTGGACCACAAGGGATCGAGGAAGAACAAAGTATATGTGCCTGAAGTCACAGTTGTCCAACAAGCTGAAAACCTGGTTGACTGCATGCTCAATTATAGACTACGTCAAATCGCAAAACGAACGCACAAGAGAAAGCGTACACCGCTGCGGGTATTGGGATCAGGTGCGTTGTTATTGAAGCGATATTGCAGCAACAACCAAGTGGCATCTGCAACCTGTTATAGTGAAGAGGTCATATGTGTTTTTGTATGAACTTGGAGTATTATTCTCACCTCTGCCAAGCTAACAGCCAGCAGGAATACATATACAACTAGACAAGGATGCTTCAACAACGAGGCAGCAAGCAATGAGGACAAGACACCAACGTGGACCATACTGCTGAACTCGCGCCCCAGATATCTTATTGATAGACCTTGGGTGCCGCTTTGAGTGCCGATACAGAAGGTAGAGTGGACAGAAGTATATTAAAGCAAGCATGGGTGTCACCGCAGCTATGACACTTGAAATAGCACTCGTATATATTCTTGAGCTGCTGACATCAGGGACACTAGAAACTGTCGGAGAGCTTTGTAGTGCGAAAGAGCCGCAGGCAAGAGCAGCAAGGATACAGATTGATGAGGCAAATGGGAGCATTTCGACCAGCTAGATGCATGATATTGGTGTTTAATTAGTTAAGGAACAGATTCGACATACCGAAAGTGTTTGTTTACGACCGAGTGTAGGTTTCTTTGCAGCCGGCGAAGGAGCTGTCGAAGTCTGCCTGAATGGCCACTCTGGCAGAGGAAAGAAGAAAAGGGGGAATGTAGCCTTGAGCCGACGAGCCCTCATCGTCCACTTGCAAGGGTGTTGCGGAAGAAGCGTAGACATGCTGATGATGCATGCAGAAAACGTGTTTCCCGTGATTCAGTGAGGGATATCGATTCGTGAGCGTATATTGAAGATATGAATGTGTCACGAAGACGAACGTATGGCATGGGTAGATTGATCTTTTGTAAATCTATGATGGGCCGTCTGGAGCTTCATGAGCCACAATAGCTATATTATTATGCGAAGAAATCCCGCGAGAACAGAGGATATCATTCGATTTAGACCTTCGAATAAACCTGTCTGTAAACATCTAAACCTGCGCATTCAAGATATCGTATCAATTACTCACTGGGGTCGTGAAGTGGTAGTACTCACTGAGATTGAAGTACAAGTCGCACATGTGTAACTTGCAGACAATTAGTACTTATGCTTAGTGTTGCTGGTGGACTGAACTCAGTTCGAACTGACTTCACTTCACTTCAAAAATGAAGCAGTTCGTCGCAATTTGGTTCGTTACACTTCATTTTCGTAAATGAGGCGATGCAACCAATTTGTCTAATCGTGTGCCAAGATGAAGTAAATAGTTTCTTATCTTGAGCGCTATACTATGCCATTACTGGACCTGTGACACAAAGGGCTACGGAGGAGCTGATACATGCAGGGAAGTTGGATGAACTTCAGGATCTCGTTCGAAACTCGATCACAGACGAGGACGAGGATAGTATTTTAGCGTAGATTTATGTAAGCTTGGCGCACATAGCCACTTAATATCTCGAGTACATGCTGTGTATACACGGTCTATTCTCTATTTTGTAAGTCACACTCATGTCACGAATAGTAACGAACAGTCACACTGGCCGACTTCACAGTCCGCTCGGCAGACATTAGATTCGTGATTCATGAACTTCAACAGAATTGATTAATTATAATTAGGATACTGCTAGTAAATCTGTGAACTACAGTATGTACAGAGAATTATATAGTAGAACTAAATGCAAATCATTAATGCCGTGTAAAATATTGTTGAGGGAATGTATGTGGATGTGGATGTGGGTATTGATACATAGATGGATCGTGAAGTCCGTGACTCGGATGTGGGGATCGAGCGAAAAAATATGGTGGATGTGGTTATTTCGTATTGAGGTCCCCCCGAAGCTTGAAGTATCCTTCAACAGTTGTTTTATTGAAGTTCTGAGCATGTTTTGGGTCGAGATTCCATGACTTGTGAGTAGAAATAGACTTCTTGTGACGTGCAAGGTAACGACAATACCAGTTCCTACCAGGAAGTCTTCCGCTAATGTTGTTGACCTGGGAACATAAATCACGAGGGCGTGTGGCACTGGATTCATGAGCCAGCCAATCCTTCACTGCTTCCTCTTCAGATGACTGGAGGAGCTACCATGACTTAGAAAAATCCCTGCGAGACACATGCAGACCCATGCTCCAGTCTTTAAGAGTCTGCCGTGCGACCTGTACAATGAAATTAACATCGGAGGAACTCAATAAATACATAATCATACCTTGTGTACCCTTGCAGCTACTGAAATATTATTGCAGGTGCCATTTGCAATATCTATGAGTGCAGCCTGGATCCTAGACTCATACTCGGGGTCAGTAGACGACACCAGCTTGCCTCGGTGACGCCCCATGGCATGGTGATTGAGCCCTGCTCAGCACTCACCACTTGCTCACAGACTGCAGCTGCGATGAAATGCGCTGTTAAATTTAATGTCCGACCTCGGCAGCCACGGCAAGTGACACTGATTCGTGATTTTTGCTGCTGTCACACTAAAACATGATCTCCATCATTTCCCAACGGATTTGTTTTGTTTCACTTGGAATATGCTAGTATAATATGTAGAACATACGTAGTGAAGTAGCTAAGCAATCATTTTAAAATTGCGTGCTGTAGACAAAAATCACGAAATGGGGGCACGTCACGAATAGACCGTAACGGATTATCAGTGTCGCTCGAACACCTGATTGGCCGGTTTCATGGCCGACTTTCTTTTGGTTCAGTTCGTTTGACTTCGACAAACGAAGTGGGACCGAACTCACATTTCGTTTCAGTTCAGCTCACTTCGTGGCAACACTTATGCTGGCACGCCGCGCATGTTGCTTCCAAGCCCAACATATTCGCGGCGAATTTGAATTTAAATTCTGGCTAGACCTCAGTTGGCTCGAATTGCGCGAAACCGCAATTGGGTCATGAAAAAAAAATTGCTCGCATATAAACGGACATGCCCGAAACATATTGCAGCTCCTTCACCTCCATCATGTCGTCGGACTGGAGGGACATATGCATTGGCGCCTTGATCTGCGTCACTCTTGTTGGTGCAGTCCGTTGTGGCATATCAGAGAAGAGAAAAATGCTTCCGCTGCCGCCGGGACCGCGGGCTATTCCAATTATTGGCAATGTCCGAGGGATCAACATTAACGAACCATGGCTAGCTTATACAGAATGGGGTAAACGATACGGTGCGTGCGATGGCACGGAGACATTGCGAAATTTGACTACACTGAATGTTACTAAATGGTCTCCAGGCGATATTGTATACTCGCATCTTCTCGGTCAACAAATTATTGTGATCAACTCCGAGGAAGTGGCGATCGAGCTTTTAGAGAAGCGGTCATACAACTACTCTGACAGGCCAACCCTCCCAACAAATGCTCTGTAGGAGCTGATTTAACCAATCATCCAGTGTAGTTCCTGAAACTGTGTCTTTAACAGTTTCGGATTGGATTTCAACACCGTACTCATGGAATATGGAGCTCGATGGCGTTGTCAAAGGAGGGTATTCCATCAAGCATTTAGGGCAGAAGCAGCTCTAAGTTACCGCCCAATGCAGCAGCGGAAGGCTCACCAGCTTATCCGTGACATGCTTAATACCCCAGAGGAGTTCGGAAACCATGTTCACGTGTAAGTCTTCTCCCACCGGTGGGGTGCATTATTGATACCGAGATTTTCTGTCAGATATTCATCTTCCCTGATAATGTCAGCTTTATATGACTATGATGCGAAGTGCGATGATCCATTGGTGGAGCTTATTGAGAAGTCACTCAAGTTGGCCGTGCAGGAACTTAGGCCTGAGGTGGCTGCCGTGTTCACTGCATTTCCGATCTGTGGGTCTTCAGTTGTATTTTCTGGCCCGGTTAGACTAAATGTTATTTATGCAGTTCTTCGACTACCAGCATGGTTCCCTGGTATGTCGATCAAGAAGAAGGCTACCCAGTCACGGGAGTGGGTTCGAGAGTGGGTGAACGATCCTTTCCAGTATGCGTTCAAAAGAACGGTATGTCGTCGAGTTATTGTATATTCGCACCTAACCTGTCCCAAAAGGCTGAAGGAACAGCGCAGCCATCCATGGTTTCAAACGCCCTCAGACGGATCGATGGAAAAGATTCTTCCGATGAGATGACAATCATTAAGGAAAGTGCAGCCACAGCATTTGGAGGTGAGCGCCAGCCGGACACAGCGTACCGGAATAATATTGTTGAGAACTATCCGAGCAGCTGCTTCCGAAACGGTATTCAGTTTCAAGTGATCTCCCTTACACTGCTCTTATTTTGACTCAGACAACTGGGGTATTGCAAGTATTCATCCTTGCCATGGTGCTTTTCCCGGAAGTACAAGTGAAAGCCCATAGTCTGATTGATGCCGTCGTTGGCGTGTCGAGGTTACCAACCTTCGAAGACAGGTCGTCCCTGCTATATATCGATGCTATCCTCCGGGAAACTCTTCGTTGGCATCCGGTTTTGCCCCTGTGTGCGTTTATGGTTTTCTGGTGCCCGTCCTCTTCTCACGGAATAGTGTAGCAACACCGCATGCGTCAGTGGATAGCGATGTCTACGAGGGATATTATATACCAAAAGGCATGAATTCCATATTTTCTGATGTTCCTTGCTGACCTTGTAAACAGGTGCCGCCATTGTGCCGAATGTGTGGTGAGTTGGTATATCCATGGTATCATCCAGAGGCCAACCGCTTTGCAGGGCAATGTCACAAAATGAACAAAAATACCCAAATCCTTCGCAGTTCTCACCCGAGCGCTTCCTGAACGCTGATGGCAGTCTCAATGACGACACCGTCGATATAGCCTTTGGATTCGGGAGAAGGTTTGTCACGATATCTCACCATATTATTTGACATCGAACATCCTTGTGATCCTTCAGGATTTGTGTTGGCCGACATCTTGCAGACGCTTCTCTATGGATAGCAATATCTTGCCTACTTGCTACGTTTGCATTTTCGAAACGAACCGGTGCAGACGGGGAGGCAGTTGATTTCGAACTGCGATGGTCTACTGGTGTCGCAATGTGCGTTCACTCCCGTTCCTCTGTCTCAACTAATAAGACATTTCTTTAGTCGCCCGCTTCCCTTTCCGTGCAGCATCACTCCAAGGCTCCGCGAGGTAGGTATATGATCGCTAGTCTAGCTATTTTATGTAATCGAAAGGACGATTTTTGACACAGTAATTACATGTGGCTTCGTTTTTCACTCCTTTGTCCACCCTCGTCGCAATGATGTCCTATTTCTGCAAGAATTGTTGATCAAGGAAATAATGTTCCAAATATACAAGTTAGGTGCGGTTTTGCACCTCATCTTCTCTTCCTGTGTTCCTAGCGGGTAACGGGGGAGATCTGGATGGGAGAACCACGTCCATCTCGTGGACTTCAACGTAGATTTCTCCTTCAGTGGCTCCTCTCTTCCATTGGACACGACTGAGTTCCGCATGGTTGAGCAACCATGCTGGATCGACGTGGTAAGTTGCAGCCAATGAGCGGATGCTTAGCATCGCGTGACAGACGGAGACGACTGTAGTTGCTACTGCTATGCTGGGAAATAGATATTGCTCATGAGTTTCAGTGAACTACCATGGATGGAACAATCTTACTTTCCCCCAATAGCTGAATAGTGAACCTGGCAACGGTTTCGATTTTTAACGTCTTGTGCAGCTACGGTCACGAAACTTACGGATATCTCCTCGGGTTCAGTCAGTGAAAGGCCGATCACTTCGTAGATCAACGTTCCTGTCATTTGCTTCAGTCAGGTCTGCTAAACACGAAGAAATACACACCGGCTGCGAACGCATATACGATCATCCCTCTACACCAAATATTAGCTTTCGTGGTAGAACTTATGACCGATGAGGCTTACTCTTTTACGAATCGGTATATCATCCCGTGTTGCTGCAATGCTCTAGGGCTGACGCGAAAGCGATACAGCGTTAGTAAAAACATGGCCGAATGGACGACTAAGGCTGGCAGGTAGAAGGTGAATGCAAATGGAAGGCCCTGCCCCAAGCTCAACTGGTCGTTCATTCCAGTGGCCATCCTGATCGCATTGTACATGACAGCGCCAAATATAACAGCTCCTGCCGAGCAAAGGAGGAAAACAGTGACCGCCAGCCATCTGATAAAGCGACTCCGAGGGAATAGATGCCATACTCGCAACGTTATAACACCTGTACACCAGTTGATTCAGTAGGATTGATGGATGTGAAAATGGCAGACATTGGCAGAGAATCATGATTGTGAATCCAAGGATGTACACCAGCATAGGCAACCAATTCAGTCTATGTCAATGTATAAGCTGGTCTGTTGCCTTGCCATATGTAAACAGCTCACTCCTGTGGAACACTGCATGTAAGACCCAAGATGACGATATGCACAGCTTAAGAAGTACCCACTATGTAACTGGAAGGATTAACTTGTGCTATTTGTGTCCATTAGTTGCGAGCGATAACAAGTATATTCACTGTAACGGACCATAACGAGCAAGACTAAGCAATATCGTCATCTATTGAGGTTTTTACTAGATGATGTCAAAAACGCACCAAACTTGTGTCAAAGCCAAGTATCGAATCTGTCAAACCCATGATTAATCACAGGCAAGAAAAATATGATTTATCGATGGTATTACGCTGAGATATAATATTCTTGATGCTGACCATGAGCTAGACCAAAAAAAAGTTACCTAAAACAAACGGCAGCAGTGAATCAGGATTAGACTGCCATGAATTGTGGAGATGAAGATACCTCTTCGGCAAATGTGATAGCATGATCGTACACCACAAGAGTGAATGATGCCGAAGACAATCGATCAGTAGCAACTTGAGCGATCGCTGACTGCATCTGTGCGGACATAATAAATTATGGGTGTCCCGAGTGTCGAGAGTACCCTCTGGTGAGTTGCATCAAGGAAGGTGGACTAGTATTATATACCATATATTCATCGTGATGAACAAGGGGCGAAACTGATGACACTACATCTCGTGCTCGGAGAGATAACGCCAATCTTACATCAAAGCATACCGTATTCATGGTTATCGGAATGTGTCACATCAGATTGCTTTTACCACTGCTATAATCAACTCAGAGCTGAGACGAAGCACCCAATGATGATCTCCTCATAAATCTGATGGCGGCTATCCGTCAGAAGAATATAGGAGTGTATGTACACTCGCCTTGCCACTGAAGGGTGTCCACACAGCTTTCTTTCACAACAACATTCTCCTACGCGTTAGAATATGCTTGATTTAGCGCCCGAGGTATTGACAATCCATGCGGCAGCGTGTGTATGCTGATACGTATGGTTGAAACGAGGAGTTCATCACCAATGGCAGTGACCTGATATGATGAACAACGCTGGCACGTGGATAACGGTGGTTTGGACCTTAGAGTTCGTCACGCGTCACAATGTCGCATTTTCTCATTAAATAAAAAGATGCCGCCCTTTCCAAGAGGTGTGGGAAATTACATTTCAGAACACTAACCTGGCATAACTTCAAACACGCCCCCCCCTCCTGTAACAGCGTGATTGTCACGCCAATGAGTCCAAATTAGGTAGCTTAGACACGTCCAGCTGAGCGTCAAGCTTTTTTTCTTCTTGCGCTTGGTCCTCGTCGTCGCTGTATCGTACAGCCCGCTCGCTCGTTTACACATTTCTCTCGCTCGCTCGCATATTTTCACCCACCCTCCACTCCCAGGATTAATGCAATCGCACCATAATATTCGCCTCGTGCATTAGTTTAGATATTTGATTACTCGTACATGAATCCCAGTGAAAATCGACAATATTTAGGTAGATATGTGTAGATACAAGTCGATAGAAATTGAAGTAATGATTCTTATCGATCCGCTTCGAGGGCTCTCGACAAAATGAGACTTTTCTTGATGAAAAAAGATAGAGATCGAGACGAATTTTTAGCGTTTAGACAGGATTCTCAATGGCTTTAGATTTTTAGATAGGCATTTACATACGAAATATCACTCAATTAGACTTGAAAATGTTATCAATACACAGCTAATGCAGTCAAATGAGGATATCGAGGGGTATCACTAGGTATCAGTATCACTTGGGGGTGTAGGGTATCCACTGTGCGCTGCCCCCATCCCGCCATCCCGTGTCACACTACTCCTCGTCCACATCATTAATGGCACCAGCGACTCCA